>NNCF01139038.1:40039-75678 GCA_002313205.1 Laupala kohalensis
TGTCTAGGGGCGTGTTTATTGTAACAATAAATCGTGAATTTAGTGTTTTTTCAAGTCTTATGATTTTTAAACACTATACTCAGAATAATCTATAGTTCGATAATAACTTGTACATGTAAATTTTCAAACATATTTGCGTTAAATTACAAACATATTGACATTATATATGTATTATAACTCGCAGCTAACTTTTTATTTTATCTAGGAACTTTTGCTGAAATTTTTGAATCCGCTTCTGCCTTAGGGCCCTTGATCGGAATTGATGGGATGGTCCCTTGCTTGCTTCCGGAGAGTAAATTAGTTTATTGTCCTCCATGTGGTCATACGCAGTCTGTACTGTTTTTTGACAATAAATTTATTATTATTACTAATGCATATGGTGCTATTGCTATTCTCATTAAAATCTATTAAACATCATTGAAACATCTGAGAACAAAATAATGATATCCAATCAACAATAATAACCGCAAAAGACCGGAAAGGACCGTTAACAATAAATACATTATATTGTCGACCCAAATAGAAAATAAGACAGGCTCGTTTTCAAACATTCTTCAGTACATTAGGCAATAGATGTATATCAGGCGGAGATCTTAACGCCAAGCATACTCAATGGGGTTCTAGACTTTTTACCTCTCGGGGAAGAGAATTTCATAAAGCAATAACCTCAATGCAACTTGAAACCATCTCAACGGGTGAACCCACTTACTGACCTACTAATGTAAATAAAATTCCTAATTTACTCGATATCTTTGTGACGAAAGGCATCTCTCTTCTATGCCTTTCCATAGAAGCTTCTTACGAACTATCATCAGATCACACTCCCATAATAGTCACAGTTAGTAATGAAATCCTCTTAACACCGCTACGTATTTCACTCATAAATAAATACACCAACTGGAATACTTATAGAAACTGGCATATACATAATACCAATAATAATACCTTAAAAAATCCAGATGATATTGATGAAGCAATAGAACATCTCACAAGAAGCATACAAGATGCAGCGTGGTTTGTTACTCCACAAAATTATAATAACAGACATCCAACTAAATATCCTACTAATACATTAAATATTCTTAAATAAAATCTCGGAAAAGCGAAGGTTAAGGAAGAGATGGCAAAGAACAAGATATCCCGAAGACACAACTCTTTATAATAACTAGACTCTTACAAAACTACAATAATTTGAAATATTAAAATTTCATTTTAAATCTATCACCGACAAAAGCAACTGATTACTCACTGCACAAAGTCACAAAAAAATTGAACAACCTTGTAACACAGTACCACCAATTCGAGATAATAATATGTGCTGGGCTAAAAGTACTGCAGAAAAAGTCAACGTATTTGCAAACTATTTTGCTAATGTATTCAAAACTAATCCATCTGGTAAGGGCTCTAAAGACCCTGGCGTTGACGAACCCTAAAACCCAAAAAAAAATCCATATGGAAATGAAGACCTACAGGAAATAACAGGTACATAAATGCGCCTGAACAAATGGAGCTTCCGATATTCTTCACTAGCAAAGAAATCAAACAAATAATTAGTACAAATGTCCCGTCCAGAAAAGCACCCGAATATGATCTCATCACGGGACCACTATTAAAGGAATTATCACTCAAAGTAGTAGCTCTCATTGCAACAATATTCAACAGTACAATGAGGTTGGGACACTATCCGTCGCAATGGAAAGTAGCGCTAAATTCTGGCAAATAACCTCATGAAGTAAAGTCCTACCGCCCAATCAGTTTACTTCCAATACTGTCTAAAGTATTTGAAAAACTAATACTTCCAAGATTAAAACCGTACTTATTTTGTGAAAACCTAATACCTGATTAACAATTCGACTTTCGACCAAAACACTCCACTATTGAGCGAGTGAAAAGAATTAATGCACACATCGAAAACGTCATTGAGAAGAAACAATACCGCTCTGCAGTATTCTTGGATATTAATTAAACCTTTGATAAAGTATGGCATACAAGATTATTGTATAAAATAAAAGTCCTTCGATATTTTAAAATCATACCAGTCCGATCGTCTCTTCCAAATTAAGTTTCCAGATAATATCTCAAATCTCTTCCCGATAAAATCCAGAGTATTACAAGGGAGCGTCCTCGAACCAGTACTGTATCTGATTTATACATCAGATATCCCCACAACGAATACCACGACCATCGCTACATTTGCGGATGATACAGCTCTACTGGCCATCAGGAATCGTCAAAACATTGCAAGAACACTTATCAATATTTGAAGAATGGTGTAAAAAATGGAAGATTAAAATAAATGAAAATAATTCTGCACATATTACATTTACACTTCGAAGAAAACGTGCCTGCCAATACAGTAACAAACCGATACCGCAAGTCGATTGTGTAAAATAATTAGGAGATTACCTGGATAGACGGTTAACATGGAAGAAACACATCCTTGCGAAAAAAGAACACCTACAATTACAGATCAAAAAACACTACTGGCTAATTGGACGACGCTCAAAATTATTTATTGCTGATTTACAAAACAATCTTAGTTCCAGTATGGACATACAGAATCCAGATCTGGGGCACTGCTAGTGCCTCCAACCGATCTATTCTCCAAAGATTTCAATTTAAATGTTTATGAATAATTACCTCTGCTCCCTGAACTGTATCAAATGCTACTCTACACAATGATCTCCGTATACCAACTATCCAAGAAAAAATACAAGATATTAGCAAGAATTATCACCCCAGACTAGAAACGCATCCCAATCACCTAGCTCTCAATCTAGACAACAGCTTAGATATAACAAGACTCAATAGGATATCTCCTTTACAACTAACTCCTTTACAACTCGATTCAATAAATGTTTAAATTAATATTGTTTCTTCTGTTCTAGATCTAAGAAAACCATAGAATGAACCAATGACGCATATGATGTTAAATATGAAAAAGGAAAATATGAAAAGTAACACTGGGATACTTTTCACTCATATTTATCCAAGTATAAAATTTACTGATTATTCCATATCAGTAATTGATTGTATATAAGCATTATTGTAAATAATAATAAAAATATGCTATCATGTGCTAGCTTTCAATTGGACTGTTAAATCGCACTGGGATACATTAGATAATTTCATTAATAAACATGTTATTTCGGAGGAATTATGATTTATGACGATGCATTCATAATGAATTAATTAAAAATTAGTCTGTCTCTACTCATGAAATAAATAGCAAATAGTTGAAATGTATAATTATGATTTCGTACCTGTATATAAACGCTTTACAATACCTTATATGTTGCAAATAGTTAATAGTGACGAGAGAAATAGGAATATTTACAAAAAAATATACTCGCAAGCCAAAATAAATTGTTTGGACATCCACACAATATTTATTATATATTCGGAACATTAAAAAAAGAGATTTAC
Organism: Laupala kohalensis; assembly: GCA_002313205.1. Lineage (NCBI taxonomy): Eukaryota > Metazoa > Arthropoda > Insecta > Orthoptera > Trigonidiidae > Laupala > Laupala kohalensis. Next base: position 43,466 of record NNCF01139038.1, read on the forward strand.
TATGTCCTACAGAAAAATATATTTATTCATTTCAATGACAGATAAATGCTATGCTCATATAGGCCGCAATTATAGAACTTTTCAACTTATTATAAATGCAAATATTATTATATGAACGGAAACAGTGAGTTCAGTATGTTTGATGTATGTTAGCTTTAGCTTCGGCGAAGCATCGGAGAGCACGGTAGAACTTTCATTGAATAAGAAATTGGACTTCAAAGGGCTGTAGAACAGGGATCGAGCAAATTGTGGGGAAAGAGCGACGTGTCTCACAAATCCTCACTTTGCATAAGGGGAGGAACCATGGAGGAGGGTGGGTGAGTAACTGAAAAATGGAACGACTGGCAGATGGAGCGAGCAAGAACTTAGGGTAAATGAGGAATTGTGGAGAAGGGAAAGTTGGGGGGAAGTGAGATTGCTTCATACAATATTAAGTGGAAGTATGAAGTGTTGGTACTTCAGACATCCGCGTGTGATGTTAATGAATTATATCAAGATATCGACTAGGTTTACAATCGAAGTTTCTCATTCCATTTTAAATATATTTATTCTATACATATCACTGAACAATAAGTGACCTTCTTGATATTTTTACGTCACACACAAAACTGGGATGTAATATACAAATAAAAGTGTATTTTTTTTAAAGGGGCTTTAGGGCTCGTCAACATCGAGGTCATTAGAGCCCTTGCAAGTAGGGAAAAATGCAGTTTCGCACCATAGAGAAGAGCCGTAGTGACTCTTCCCCTTGTGTGGGACTCGTCGAATATCTCGACCATACCCACTAAAAAACCCTCCTGAAATCAACAAGTATCCAAATAGAAAGATGAAAGAAAAGAAAACAGAATAAAAATACATTATATCACAAAAAAAGGGAAAACAATTTTTAAATATTATATTTTCGAATTACAGAAACGAACGATGAAAACAAAGAAGACAGTAAAGATGAAAAGGGAATTAAAATTTTTAAACCCTCCCGAGAACTTGTGGGAGGAGCCCCGATCTACTCATAAAATTCAATAGTTTATTAACATTAACCGTTTCATTTCCGAGAATTGTTGGTAAATCTGCAGCCAGACCAATTTGTCTCCGTATACTTGAGTATCTTCTGCAATCAGTTAGTAGGTGACGCACTGTCAGAGAACAGCTACACTCCTCACAAACGGGTTCATCATCAAGTAGTAAGAGATACCTATGAGTGAGAGGACAATGTCCTATGCGCAGGCGGGTCAGCAAGACCTCGTCGCGCCGGGCTGGCCTACAGGAACTGCTCCATGACTTAACAGAAGATTTGATAAGTCGGAGCTTATTCCTTTCAACAGCTAACCACTCATTGCTCCATTCACTCAGAATCCTTATCTTGACGGAATTTAGGAGATCTCGTTTTGGAATCGTGGAGAAATCCACGCGATTCCTGAGGCATGCCGTCTTTGCGGAATCGTCTGCTTCCTCATTTCCTCTGATACCCACGTGTCCGGGAACCCAGCAAAACATTATGTTCTTTCCATCACTTTGCAGTGAGAAAAGTACATCCTGGATGTTCTGGATCAGCTTATCAGCTGGATACATGTTCTGGATTGCTTGGAGGGCACTCAGCGAATCAGAACAGTGTAGATCGTACACCTAATCCCAATTAACACTGCCGTGACAGTTATAAATAAATAGATGCAGGCAAGGATAAATTACACGATAAATCCAGAAATCGAAGATACCGAAGAGAAAGACATTGAATTCTGTGTAACAGGAAGTGCAATGTAAGTTTCGTGGGACTTAAGTTACGTCTTGACCTTGGACTATCTATTCTGGTCAGATCCTACAGTTACCTCGGATCATTTGAGGAGTACAAAGAAATTGCGAGATTAGTGACACTCTGACTTCAACTCTCCATATCTCTTACGTTTTTAAATACACTGATGTGAAATTTCGCATTAAGGTATTTATCCATGCAGTCTAGAGAATCTTTTAGCTTNGCAAAAACATCTCATTCCTCAGTACTTAGTAGAAATGTAAAAGAATGTCAATATTTCGATTGTTTTTCTTTTGACGTAAGACAATCCATTTGATTTTGGTTGTATCCCTGTGCATATGGAATATTCCGAACAAAGAGAAGTCTCTCAAAGTGAGCAGTACAGTACGTACATCTTATCCAAATGAACATTTTCAAAACAAACCCGATGAGTTGCACCACACGAAACAGAAAGAAGAAAAGCTAAGAGGAGCTCAAGGCACTTAAGAGCAGAGGCTACCGGATACCACTAACCTCCCTCCTCGCTCAGTTCTGCTTCCTTTCTTGCGTCCAATGTATCTCCCACCGTGTGACCTCCACGCAAACACTCAGTGCATCCTTCGATGGCAAAAAGTTTAGATTATTTCCATTTCTGTTGTTACATCTTAAGGAGAAATTTTCATCAGCAAACAAATTCTATTAATATCGAACTTTTTGGGGCAAGTCTTTTTCGTCCTGATTTTAATTAACTGACTCATTTCCGATTAAAATATAGCACTTCGAAACAGTTATCAGAAATATTGCTGAGTACTCATGACACCCCATATGACGATGTTATCTCATCAAGTAAAATTCTCTTAAGGTGATGAAAAAGGTAGTCCGATTTCACCTGCACAACACTCTTGTTATATTTTTCAACACGGCTTCAATTTTGCACTATATTTAATTTACTTCTTACGAAAATTTTGCCGAGTTTCGACTACTTAGATCGCGTCTTTACTGAATTTTACACAAAAGTTCCTTCTTAATTTTACAATGAAACATTTGTATTTACATTGGAAAAGATAATCATACTTCCCACAAATAAAAACGTTTATTCATATCTTATTGTCTCATCAGAATATGTTAACTATTATTTCATAGAAAGAGATGGAACAAGAGAGAGAATTTATTAATTTGTTTTCATACTTTATTTTCGGCAGATCCAAATACTTATTAATGCTTCCTTTAAATTTACTTGTTCCAAAATCTTTAGAAAATTGTCAAATTCTTTAGTTTCTTAAGAAGTAGAACATTAACAAAGTAATTTATAGCACAAGTTATAATGTACACTGCAAGACAAAATTAGTGACACTCTGACTTCAACTCTCCATATCTCTTACGTTTTTAAATACACTGATGTGAAATTTCGCATTAAGGTATTTATCCATGCAGTCTAGAGAATCTTTTAGCTTGAGGTTCCTCTGTCACCCCACTCGTGTTATGGGTAGAAATTTCGCAAACTGGAGCGAAGAAATACACTTCCAGACACATCGTCAGCGACCGCGACCGGGACTCGAACCCGGGATCTCCTAGTATGGCCGCAGGGCAAGGCAGGTAGGTTTTTTTTTTTNTTAGGGCTCGTCAACAAAGGCAGGTAGGGCGCAGCGTAGAATTCACTTAGGAACACAATTGTTCATACCTTAAATTGAACTCGTATTTTTTCACGATATTTAGTACTGTAAGAACTTTAAATTTGATATATGAGGGACCAGGATTCATTCGTAAAAGAATTATGTGCATTACTTCTTTGATTCTTTGGTGACTGTACATTAACATTACCGTCAATAACGTTTCGAGTGATAGCGTCACTTATACAACGAAATAAGATCGATTGATAATGTGAGAAGGGAATAACAAAAATTAGCATGCAACGTATCTGATTTGCGGGTTGCCTGCATATGCCTAGCCATTGTGACCCAGAGTAGACGTAATTTGCAAATAAGATCGTAATTCAAAAAAAAATTCATACCTAAAAAACAATATATTTCTATTTTTGAAATGATAATTGCTACGGTAGTCTGATACGATACGAAACAATTCACTGATAAAAGTGTTCAACAATTTTCTTTAGTTACTTGTAACAGCATAGGTGTGCAGCCTGCAACATGTAGCTGTATGTGTTTTAAACACTCATTACGCTTCAGGAGCCGTGACTTCTTCAGTCACATATCAGAAATGGATAGTTTTTATTCAATCCTTCCAGAATATTAGTATTTTCGAGTAATAAAATAGTAGTAAATCTTATTCGGAAATCACTCCATGATAGATCGCTTTTCACCACAAATTACATCTACTCTGCAAATTCCATCAAAATTGTTGCAGTCCCTCACAAGAACTTTGAGAAAGACACTTAGCTACATATATTCCAAACTACATTTATTCCTACATTAATAGTTCCGTACGTATCGTTATTTCATTTATTTATTCAACAATTTCCGTATTTATTCTGTACTGAAAGAGTGTGTGTGATATTTGTGATCTCTCAGGAAACCTCAGAGAAAGCGTTTGTAGCAAACTAGAAGATGTTGTCCAGGTGTTGCCCGGTATTTTACTTAGACCAATCTTCTTTTAATCAGGAGAAAATCTACATTGCAAAGTCAAAATATTTTTACTTGCGAGTTTTATGTACAACATTCTAATTTTTAAAATTGTAATAATACAAATTTAATACAGTACTTTGTTGTATACACCATTTTGACTTTCATCTCCAGTAGCAAGTATAAATACACTCTTGGATGAAACCACCCTTCAGTTGAAACCAACGTTAAGTTGCAAATCAATAGAATCAAGAGAGAAACAAATCAATAGAAACTTCACAAATTGGTGAGCTCACCACATCACTCTTAGTTACCGGTATGTATCCCCTCTATGTACTGAACTTATACGGTATCATGTCTCTGTGTATCTTAAAGGTCCCGAAATATACGGATAAAACCCGTCTTATCGGATTAAATATTTTTATATCACCCTCCTTTCCTACTCCACCCATGGGGTTTCTCGGGCTGTCCCCTCCCCATGCCTCAATGGTGGCCCAACTCCGTCATAACATCGGAAGTGTTTCTTATTCATGTCAGCATCTCAGGTAGAACGATCCCACTCACCGAGAGCAACACAGCGCCGTCGAATTCCTGCTTCCGTGGTACGACACAACGGCAGCAGCGTGGCTGCACCACTTCATTAACACGCTTGTAAAATCTAAACTATTCGTCCAAATCTAAACGATTTGAAGACGTGTTTTATCTTTGTTAAATGAACAACCAAAAACGAAGCATTAAATTTGTTGGCGATTGATTTATTTCTTCTTAAATAACTCCCATTTAATAACTAAATAATTTTAATAAATAAATAATAATTGTATTTTAACCCTTCTATTTTAATAACTTTTTTCGATAATTTAGGTTAACCTTTGTCGATAGACAAATACTATCGCGGACTTCTTTGTAGAACTCTTTGAGGCGAACAATATTACAATTAATAGTTGTCACCTCTCTCTAATTGTTTACGCAGCGTAAGCCTCCCTTTTTTCCGATTTCATCGACATTTGTCGTCAAAAGAATTTTCTATTTTTTTCACACATTTAAAAAATATAAAATAGCCCTTTTCATTCAGGACATCCAAAAAAAATCATCAAATTGGTTCAGTAATTTAGTCATCAGGTAGCAAACAGCCAAACAGACACATTTTTGCATTGCTCATTTTCGTATTAGTACTTATTTTATATTATTTTTATTTAGACCCTGTGTATTAAAAAACTAACTGATGCAAAAAATTAAAAAGAATAATAATTAAAGATCATGCTCGCTTTTCATAATTCAAAATTGCGCAATACAGAATTGAGAATTGCTCAATAATTTGTTATACATTCCTCTAGGGTTTACAGCAGCAACTGTAAACATTGATAGGCTAACTGTATTATCCTTAGACGCTTGTATTTATTTCTTTTATGTATTTTCGCTGCTCTTCTACCTAACATTTGAAATTAGGGAAGGAGAGATTTTGGGTTGCCGGGGAACTTATGGCACCCAGCAGATGAGGGAAAATTCGGCTAAAACCTTACCTAGTTCGGCCGAGTAGGGTTTGAACCCATGCTCTGCCGCTCACGGGATAATGGAAGCGAATACGCTACCACTAGACCACCCTGTCGGACGCCTCAATCATTCCAAGAAGAGAGAATTGAATTAATCAATTCGTCATAAAACGTTCTACCTTTCAAGAAGTATATATCTTTGTAGAAACCCATTATTACTTCTTTTGAGGGACGATTGTGGTATCCCAGTGTAATGGTTATTCTACGGAATAATGGCAATGAGAGTGAATAAAAATCTTAAATGCAAATCATGATGATTCCCCATTGCCTTCCAGGGACTCGAACCCAGAACATTAGGCTTCAGGGGAGACAGTTCCTCAAACTGACTGAGCCAACAGGCCGGTAATTAGGAGTTATGATTTGAAAACTTCATGATTGAATATACTTTTGTTTTCTGGTTTGAAAATTCATAATTCTTCGTATCCGTATGTTTGAACACAAAAGTAACGCTCCTGCATCCCCAAAGCATTAGAAGATGAGTGTGGATAAGAGAAGTATTGACATTGATAAACGAATTAGGAAGGAAGAGTTCTAAACTGATGTAGAGTGTAATGAAATGGCATAGACTAATATAAGATAACGTATGTATGGGGATAATGGAGTTAACAACGATGTGGAGAGCGACTAACCTGACAGGAACAATGGGAGAGTGAACGATCATTAGGACGAGGGGGACTAGAGAGAGAAAGAGAGAGAGAGAAATTGGAAGTAGATACGGGAGCAAACATGATTGAAAGGAGAGTACTTAATGAAGATACGTTGCCATCAGCAGAGGAAAAGGAGGAAATGAACGCAATGACTGGACAGAGGGTTGGGGACACGTTTCAATAAACGCATGGTGAGATAGGGACGCATCGACGCCTGCTGACTGGGCAATAAGCGCCACATGCGTTGGGTCATTCACCGTTCAAAACGAACCATTAACATGTTACTGCCAGGGAACTGGGACGCCATTAAAAAGTTTGTTCCCAATAACCGGGCAAAACTGCAACCGGTACTGGCAGGACTGTAGGGCTCAGGCGTAATTCTCTCTGAGTTAGCGGATACGAGGTGGCAAATTTTACGATTTGATGTAACATTGTGAATGATAGTGTTATGTTGTTTCTATGAGTTGTCCACAGAGCATTAAATAGTAATGGCAGATGTCCTATAAAGTAACTTCTGACATCACGTGCACAACAGTTCGGATGACAACTTAATTCAAAGTCTCCGTTTATTATAACTAATGTGCTCACATAATCATTTTTCAGTGTAATTACATAGAAATGACAAAACCAATTAATTGAAAATTGGAATAACAAATATTTTGTCAAAGTAGCAGGTAAAAATTGAATATGACATCTTGGTAGACAATGTGCTATCTAACCCACCGGCATAAATCAAACGCTCATACCGTCAATTTTGAACAAAGTACCCAACGGCAAACTGAAAAGAAATGATTTTAATTCAGTTCACAGAATTGAGATTATTGTAGATGAGGAAGGTGCTTTGATGCTAAAATATGTTAGGTATAGTTTCATTTTCAGTAATCATGTTAGAAATGGGTGTCGCCCCAAAACCAAACAGACGTTTCTTTTCATTCATGTAAATGAAATAATACAAACTTGATGAAAATTAAAGAAGTATTTTAAAATGTATTTTCATAAAGTGTTAGCTGTCAAAATAATACAATTAAATTCTTAAGTTTATAATTCACACAAGTAAAACCTTCTTGTTCAGCGAGAAACAATTCTTTTTAATATTTGAGTACCAATAGCATTATTTATTTACTTTTCTTATTGAGTGGAAACATTTTGTACCCAAAATGTCTCAAAAATATTGGTACAAATTTCAAGGATGATTGATCACATCCATAGGAACGAGAAATTTTTAGAAACTCGAAGGAGGAAATGTCTAGGGGAAAGTTTAGCAGAGGTATTAGATGTGAAATCAAAGAACATAATCAGTGGGTAGACATATATTAGATTAAATATTTACAAACGGCGTGCCCTCACTTCTCCTGCGACATATTAATTATTCGCACTACATCCGGTATACCCTCGCAAACAAAAGATGGCCCCATACATGTCTGCTGGGAAGCGATCCTGGTTCCCGATACGTTCGATGTGCGGTTCGTTCATTGCCTCCAGCTACGCCATATACATGTCTATACTGCTCCGTACTCCTCATATGAAGTAGCCGTGAATATCTCCTCCAGCGCACTGTGACAGCGTCGCCTATTGGGGTACCCGGGCGTTTCCGTTTATGGATTCAATGGCAATTCTTGTTCACTTAGATCCCCCTTGAAGTTTTTGCCAATATTTATGAGCGTATGTTACGCTACCATGTTGTAACATCACAACCATAAACACGTTTATAGGTTTATGAATTGTTGTTTTTACGCCCTTTCACCAAGTGGGGTGTCAATGAGAAGCTTAGCCGGACGCCGCTGATACGGAAAAGTGACCAGCACTAAGCCTTCCCTTTCATTGTGTTATTGTTGGACCGTTTCCATTTACTTCTTAAAATTGGGTAGGAATGCCCTCAGAAGAATGTTGCAGAAGCTTGTGACCAGTGTGAATGGAGCACTTTCGCAGGATGTAGAAACAATGACAGACTCAGGGAAGGGTGCGTACAACGTCTGGCGTGGATCGGCCGCGGCACCCTCGCGAGATGACCGCGTTCCGACTGAGGGATGAACAAAAGTTTGGGAGTGCTCATTGCGGCAGCGAAGGCGTTGTCACGTGACCTCCGCTTCCGTATATATTGGGAGGATTCAAGATCCTTGAAGACTTTTGCTGTGTGATCTGAGCTCGCAGGTCTTAGGATGTGACCTGCCTATTAAACGGTCGCCAAGACTAATAAGAGAATGCAGTAGTAATCTAAACGCGCTTACTGCTAGATGTGAATAACGTAACTTGTAACAGTTTGTTTATTCGAAAGTTCTTATAATTTTGGGATTCAGATAACCTAGAGAGGTTTTACGAATTTGTTGTCTTCAACTCAATTTATTAATGTATAATTAATGCTTTCTGATAGCATTAGCTGTGTAATGACAGATTTATGTTGTATTGATGATTTTGAGAGTTTATGCAAGTTGTAAGTAGTCAGAGTTCTATTTAATTGTATTAAATCAGTAACCATCGTTATTACACGTGTGTTTAATTGCCCGGGAAACCGAGCTGGTGGCAGCGAACTATCTACCATAAGGGTTGTGGTAAATATGTGGATTCCGCTTCTACCAAAAGAACCTTCACTGCATCTGGGCTTGTGGTGTGTGGTTACACATGTGCGTCGAGACAAGAAGGTAACTATAAATGGGGAAACAATAACGCAGACAGACAAGTGGTGGCGAAGAAGAATAAGTGAAATAATGTGACAAACCTGGCAAATACGATGGAAACGAGCCACAAAAGGAAAAGATATGTATCGTTTCTTACCGGAGGCTAAGTTCAAGGGGAAGAACAAGAAATGGTTCACATCAGGAAAGTCCTTTATAGAACTGATGACAGGTCACGGAGATTATAATAAGTATTGGCATCGAATAGGATTGAGGATGGATGCAACATGTTACGGTGGCCAAGAAGATGAGCACGTGCAACACTTATTGTTCAACTGTGCATTCTGCACTCCAGAAAGATTGGAATGGTACACGGAGCTAAAAAGACTTGGAATATACGTCTGGAAATATTTCACACGGTTAATTGCAACACGTGAGGCATATAATGTAACGCAAACATATGTTAAAAAGATAACAGAAATAAGGCATCTTCTTTTCCGAGAAAATCTAAGAGACATAAACACAAGATTACGACACGGATAGTTTGTGAGGGAAAAGTGGAATGTAGTGGATAAAGGGCAATAATGAACATGACGAACAAGAGTTCATGAGAAAATAAAAAGGAGGATGCGTACAAAAGGGCGGCAGCTTAATAGCGAGAAGTGAAGAAGAATAGTTCATACATAAAACAAGGTCCATAAAGATAAAGTAAGGTCCATAAGCATGAAATGACACAGAGGCAATGATCCAACAAAAAGAGAAATATATCATAAATTAGATAGTGACAGAGAGTAGTCTAAAAGAGGATATAATAGAGAGGCCTGTAATCCTGGTAATTACAGAATTGCAGTGGGACGAGGAAAAAGCAAGAAAAAGAAAAACAATATTTACGAGACACCTGTACGAGTATATCTTTATTCCTCTGTCATTTGAAACCAATTGCCACATATGAGAATATTTTTTCGTTATTTTAACTATATACTACATTTATTTTGAAGTCAGTGTGGCTCAGTGGGCTGGATGACCGGGTTTGGATCTCGGTGAGGTGGAATTCTCCTTCATACCTCAAATTCCATGCTCACTCCCAGCCATACTCAACCAGCTGTAAACTGAGTACCGGGTCCATCCTGGGGTCAAACCGGCCAGTGTGAGAAGCCACATCTCTTCTTCCTTGTGTCGAGGTCAACAAATTGCTGAGCTCTACTCTTCGGGAACCCTTTGCACATCTTCGGGGCCTGTTATGATACAGTTTGTCTTGATTACAATTGTTTTCAAGTACAAATTGAATTCGAATTGTGGAAGGTTACTAAGTTCTCTCTCACGTTTCGCTTCCACTGCTAGAAGATCACATGCATGTAGTAGTGCGTAAAAAAGCGTAGTTATTTCCTAACCTACCTCACTGGTGATGTTACTCACGGTAAGATAACTTCGATAAACTTCTAAGTAAAAGTCGATTAAGAATTTATTGCGTTTATTCACTTTAAAAAAGAAAATACTGGATAGCTGTTGTATTAGTTATTGACTGCTTTAACAATGCAGAGAACCAACTGTACGACACAGCTAGCAGGATCTTTGCTCGGACCCACTATCATTAAATATGACGTTACAGTCCACTTTTAATCTTTGAGTGGAATTTTTACTTGTGTACTCTCTAGTTTGCTCGCCGCTCACTCTCTCTTCACAGAAAACGGACTAAAAAGCAAATTTGCTGAAACACGCTTCATACGCAAAAATCTCTCTGTTATTGCACGTATGCACGTCTTCCAATAAAAATGTTATTTGTAAAGCGTATCTGTTGGATGTTTTTAATGGATGAGCTGAAAAATGAAATACGACCTATCCTCGTTCACATTGATCTGATAAAGTGGCCGACCAACATGTAACACATTCTCGTAAGTCATTAAGTTATTTTAACTTCAACATAAAAAATAATATGAAGAACTTTTCTATTACTGCAGGAAAGAGCTAAAAACAGGAATACAATAAATGGCATAATAATATTATAAATAGAAATGTTTTATAATCTTGATTGTAATAATAACATTAAAAATAAAATTATAATTACTTTTTGAAAGAAATTACCCAACAAATATTTTTCAACAACATACTAGTTTCTTAGCTTTCTTCAGCCTCGTCATAAACCTTTCAAAATTAATTGTCCTCGCTTTTTAAGAAACGTATATCCCACACAGATTCAATCAATTGTATTGCTTCATTGTACATTTAACCTAAAATCACGATGTACTTATTGTTTACTTTCTATGTTTACAACTATGTTCTATCAGAACATTTTATATTCAATCAATTTTGCAGGTTACAAGATTTGTGAAGAATAATAAGATGAAACAAGGCGTAACAATAAGTCGTAAATGGATTTAGACCACACTACAGAACCTCATATTTTATCCACTCTCCAACATTGTGTAGTATTTGCAAATATTATTGTTGGCATAACTGTTAGCATTAATTTATTAACAAACAAAATTGTATTTATCGCATAAATAGTATCAACAGATCTTCCCGGGTGTCAGTCCTCGGTGTTGAGTCACGGGACTGGAGGTATTACTATCATAATTGCAAAAATGTGTTAAATATTTTAAAATAATAATATAAACTTAATCTGCTAATATTTTTCAAAATAATAGATGACAAGGTTTTTGAAGTGAAGTGAAATCTATATTTTGATGTACAAAAATTCATTGGTATATTATACAAATATTGAAGAATTTAATTTACGAATATGAGCATGAAATACAACATTACGAATGTGAACCTAGGTTTACGTAAGGTTTATTTCCTATCAAACTACATTCACATCGATCTCTCGCAGCCTTCCCAAATGAAACTGAAATCAGGTGATTGTTGACCTCTGCAACCTGAGGACAATATCGTCACAGGCTTATAAATTAGACGAGGAGTTACGAGTTGCCAGATTAATCCTGTTCAATCTGCATTGTCAATTGTATGATGTTTTGAATTGGACTTTCGGGTTGAATTGCATTATGTATGACTCGGTATTCTGTATTCCAAATCAGTATTTTTGGATGAAAAGGACAACAGGAGCACAACAACAATATCATTGATTACAGTTTCAAAAAGGACACTTCTGAATGCATGGTGCTCGTTCTGAAACTTTAATTTTTATAGACTTGGTGAACAATACTAATTTTGTTTGTCATTTGGATAACATTGCTATTCTTTGCATCAATACTGAGCGTGTGAATGGAAAAAAATGTATAAACAGACTGTAAGTAAATAAGAATAACGAAACACGCAACAAGATATGATCAGAATGTAAAAATCTGACATCTAATGGTAGTATTAATTATTTAGAATGTTGATTAAGTCACTGGATTACATAGCACACAAAAATTTCATTTTTCTCGCCCAGAAATATATGGGTGCAACAAAACATGTCACATTTTTTATATTTGATAACAAGTTTTGATTTCTAAATTTATCGTACCTTCTTCATCTATTTCCATTCTTCCTTCCTCACAATCCCCTCTTTCAACTGAAGCTACTCCTTTCCCATCAACTATTAGCGTAGCGCCACGAAAGACGATGAGAGCACAACGCTTGGCTTTCCTCAACGTTCACGAATGCGCTCGCTCATTATAAGGCGTATCAAATACCAGTTTAATTTAAAAATCAGCTGTATAAAAGAAACTCTTTAGCAAACTGCAACATCGTAGAAAAAACTTCTTAATGCTGATTAAAATATTTAGATTTTAACGTAGGTATATAAATAAAAATGATTTTGAGCTCATATTAAATGTTCGAAAGAAATTACTTACATGTGTCAAAAACACTTCTATTTTCACTCAAAAAGCAAATAAAATTTTGTAGTCCAATTTTCAGAAATTTTCAAAACACTTTTTACATCTTTAAATGTTATCGTTGAGAATCAACTATAATAAACTCATGGAACTCAATGAAGTAAAATTTTTCTCTGTAGAAAAGGTGTGATGAGGTTCCGATCACGACGCCCACTCTTCTCAGAAGTCAACACTACTTAAAAGTTCCAATTGAAAGAATACGTCTTGTATGCATACTGTTTTTTCACTATCAAACTACATTTTGTAATTAACCTCATCATAATGATCCAAATACAATTTTATTTTAAGTATTCACAACCAGAAAAAATATTTATATAGACTGTGATCTTTAAAATAAATCCTTGAAATGTATTTTTTGTTCCATATTTATCCAGATTTATTTTAAAGATCACAGTCTATATAAATATTATATTCCGAAGGATCTGAAACATCGGCCACCATGAGATATTGAATTCTCGACTTCTCGACTTGCGCAAATTGGCTTCCATTGGCTTCCATAGCTTTTAAGAATTGACAACATCACATTTATTAAGTATTATGGCAAAAGGAGAACAGAATAAATGAAATACCTTGTTCCAAAAATAGTACTTACGAGAAACTAATTTCATTGTAAATTCAGGAAATAATGCATCTATGTTATTATTTTACCTCAATCCCATTAATATTCACCTGGTGAAAAAGGCGTCCAACCCAAGATAAACACATACGCACTACCATTCTTTTGGACAAAAACCACCAATTATCGCACTATATGAGTCACCCAATCCATTGTACAAATAAAAAGTGCACTTGGCTTATTCTTCAAGTGCTACTGAAAAAGAAAAGAATTAAATACTGCTCAGAAAAGCACTTTAATAGCGGAGCCAGTGTTTTATAGTAACAAAGGCGAAGAGGAGAGTCACATCTAAAATGACAAAACTCCAACTAAAATTATTCCACCAATCGTATTAAAACAACTTAATTTGCGTTATTGAGCCCTAAAAAAAGCAGTGAGAAAAAATGATTGCGTATGTATATTAACATCTCGTGGGTGTGGCATCGTTGTTCCGCGCCTGCACCAGATGGTGCTCATCGTGGATGGTCTCACGGTTTAATTTTTAACACGGCCTCCTAAAACATAAAAAGCGAGCACCATGTCCGCTGGAAACCAGCGACTTATGTACTCATTTGAGGATTAAAAATATATAGGGGATATAACGGAGAGAGGGAGTATGACGAAGGTCTGAAAATTTGAAGGAGAATTTGAGGAGAGAGAAGAAGGATTTAAAAAAAAAAAAAGTATGTATATTAGTCCGAGAGAAAGGTGGCCGGTATTTGTTTTGACGTCATCAGTGGAACTAATATTTCGAAATTTCTGGCAAGACAATGCAGGATAATTTATAAGAGGTAAAGGTGTAAGAAAAATAGTACATTGCACAGAAGAACGTTATCATAATTCTTAGATGAATTATATATTTTTTTCAAGTTACCCAGTACCTAACGGCAACTGTCTTTAACCATATATTTCGAGTGTTCCCTAAAATTCCGTAAATAAAAGGTTTTTCTGTGTCTTCAGACCTTCCTTTTCTGGACACCCCTGACCGGAAGGAAGGAAGGAAACAAGCGACGACGCAACGGTGTCGGAGAATCCCACCGGGTCGCACTCAGGAGATTTAATTAAACGGCGATAACTGTTGCTGACAGCGCGTGGGCCTCCAGCGGAGGGACATTCTGATCTGGGAGGTTCTGCCTCGACAAATCCGGGCGATGCGACCACCCCAGGCCAGCCAGCGCCCGATCTTCTGATGTATATTCACAGCTCCACACATATCCCCTCCCTTTCGCCGTCGCCCTAAAACAAAAGCCTCACCCTGGGCTCGCCAACCAAAGATCTCATTTGGAGTTTTTAGATCGCTGCCACCCTTTTTCACTCAGGCCGCTTTGTGCTCTAAAGCAAACTAGCGTCACTCTTCGTAATCAAATGAGCTTTTATATTGTTTGCAAAAGATAATTTAATGGAACTATCCATTTTCATGCTTTAAGTAAGCCGAATCTTCTCATCATGATCATATTTCAGCGTGTATTTTACTTTGTCAGTCCTTTTTGCAGCAAATACAAAGCATACAACACATACATTTTTAAGAATCATACTTTGTGAGTTATTTAAATGAAAAATATTGAAGTTGTCGTTCGGTTGCATACATTAACTCGATAGTCCCATCCTGGCCCGGGTTTCACCCGCTTTCCTTTTGATAAAGGCGGATTTTATACATAGGCCCTGGCCTAGATATGCATAGGGGCTTCCTCATTAATACTATTGTTATTATAAGTCTCGGATTTAGTGTTATTTTAATAGTTACGATTCAGTTGCAATATTTCCGAACAATTTAAATATTTGATAATAGTGCGTATTTGTTAAATAACTTTTTTGTGTTCTATTCAATACAATATTGGGACATTATTATAAAATGAAGATTATTGAGTTTTTTTCTTAGGGGTGCAGAAATGATAAATCTGCCTCAGTCCTAAGGTCTTTTATTGGAATTGATAGGACGGTCCCTTGCTTGTATCCGGAAAGAAAATTAACGTATTGTCTTCCATGTAATCATAAGCTGTTTTAACTGCTTTCATATGACACTAAATTAATCGAAATTAAATTTAACTATTTTGTAAACATTTATAACATATTCTGTGTCGAGGTACAAACGATATATTGAAGAGTATACGATATATCAAATTCTATGAAGACAGAACTGATCAAGGTATTATATCCGCGTCGACTGAAGTCAAGTTGCCAACTATTCACGAAACTTGGAAATATCCACCAAAGTATGTATGCAACCTCCACCTGGCCTGATCCGGTGTATCCTCCACGAGTAGGTACTCGGAAGTTGAGAGTTAAAATATGCATCCGACGCGCAGGTAAGCGAAACCGGGGCTTAAGGGCTACCAGCATTGGAGCCGCCTGTGGTAACTTATCCCCTGAAGGGGGATTGTGACCCAGGTTCACCGGATCAGGCCAGGTGGAGGTCGCGTACGGACTTGGGAGTCGAGGCGGGTGGTGCAGTGGATAGTACATTTGCGGCCATAGCAGACTATCCCGGGTTCGAGTCCCGGTCCGTCGCAATTTTCACCTGGATTGTGTCACATTGCAAACACTCCTCCACGAGTAGGTACTCGGAAGTTGAGAGTTAATCCACCAAAGTATTTCTTATTCATTCATAATTCATTCTATTGATTTTAACTAATAAATGAGGACAATTTTTTTGTGATTTCGAAATTTGATAATAAATTTAGATTGTTGTTTCATTTTTTCTTTAGTGAGGGTCTCATTCTCTTCAGTAACGTGATGCGGCGGCCGTTTTTGTTGGTACAGTATTTTCCGCTGCTTTATGGTGAATTATTCCTTTAAATCTGTCGTAAGGTATTACGTCATAGCGTTTCCATTTCCATTTGCTATGTTTTGGGTTTTCTTCGCTATCTTTATCTTAATGATAATCAATTTAGTGTCAAAAAAGTAGTACAAACCGCGTATGACCACGTGGAGGGCAATAAACTAATTTACTCTCCGGAAGCAAACAAGGGACCGTCGAAATCTGACAGTTTCACTTTATTTGTAAGTAGCGGGGAAACTTGTTTTTATAACTTATATGGATATTAACAATTAAGTTTAAATGTTCAAGAGCTGCAATAAAAGCTGAAAGTAGCTGAAATTCGTGAATGCCTTCATGCAAGGTTCAATGTTTGTATACTCGGCAAGTCACTGGTGTTGCATTCATGGTCGCAGCGAGGTATTTATAGCCTGTGTATTTCTTAGACATTCATTCAAGATGCACTCTTCAGACAGACACTTGCCGTAGTGAGAACATTATCACGACAACATTATCACCGATGAGACTCAGAAGAAATGGCACGTGGTATGTCAGAAGAAATGGCACGTGGTATGTCAGAAGAAATGGCACATGGTATGTCAGAAGAAAGAAGAAACAGTACCTCACGAATACTTCAGAACATATTTTGCTTTTAAGAACCAGGTAATGTTTTATTGTAAATCGTATTGTAATATATTTTCGTAATATTAGATTCTTATATATATAGTGTATGCAATATATGGTGTAATCTGTTAGTAGCTAGAAGGGTACTATAGGAAACGCAGAATCAACCGATCAACATCACTTGCGGTAATTTAGGATGAATGAAAGGAAACCTACCGCAGACTCGTAAAGCCCATCTCTGCAAGTACAAAAGTGTTATCTTCACTATTTATGAATTTCCATCAACAAAACATTGGTACATTATAAGCGATTATATATTCCTTATTTTTTTCGAAAAAATCTGGGTGACGTACTTGGGGGGGGGATTAATTTAAATGTTTTTTACCTTTTTCCACTAGTTCGTCCTTTGAATGGGACCTTCGAACTATCAATCAAAGTACTTAAATACATCTACTCACCACGAATAAGTTTAACTCACCAAAGAAACTTACATATTTAACACAAATGCACAAAATGTGAAGAAAATTAGGAAAACATACGTATTTTCTTACATTATGTGACAAACGTAAAATCTTAATATATTATAAAGACTCCTATCCTGCGAGCAAAATTGTATTTCTACATTTTTTTATAGAAATAGAGCGAATAAATACATTATTGATAAAATGTGAGATTCGTAGTTGGATTTTTTATCCCATTTCACGAACACTGAATCATGTTCTTACATACAAAGGAATTTTGTATCAACCCTTTTTCTGGGTACATGTTCCCTATAATATGGTACCAAGCATTATTTAATAAGATTCGGCTAAAATACCACGAAGTAATGGAAGATATTTGTCGAGTTGCTACTTCGTTCTGACTGTAACCTTTCTTACTAGGGACGAATACTTCCGACCAACAAATTTCTTGGTGTGTAACATGTGACTAATAAAAAGATAAGACAACTAACCGTCAAAAGAATAGAAAGAAAAGAATATGTTCTTCGAAGTGAGGTTGTTCTTCCAGAAATAAGACTGCCAAACACGATAGAGAAATGTAGAAAGGTACTTAATTTCTTCTACAGATCCTGACTAAAGTACATTAGCAACACTGCTTGGATGTATCAGCAACCTTGAACTACGTTAATCCATAGACTTAAAAGATAAATAGACCCAACTGTCTCTGCTGTAGGCTGTCCGTGATAATATAAG
The DNA here is from genome assembly GCA_002313205.1 of Laupala kohalensis. Classification (NCBI taxonomy): domain Eukaryota; kingdom Metazoa; phylum Arthropoda; class Insecta; order Orthoptera; family Trigonidiidae; genus Laupala; species Laupala kohalensis. The sequence goes on from NNCF01139038.1 coordinate 61,586, forward strand.
ACAACAAACATAATGTGGGGTGTCACCATCTCGCTCGCACAACCTCTTGGAGGGGGGGGGGTAAGGTATTCGGAGTGAGTTTTGGTCTCTGCGCATCGGTCAGCAATCAGAGAGGGAAATGAGTTCCCCCACCTAAGCCGAAGTGCGAGAGAGAGACAGGGACACCATACATCGTTTTCCCCTTCGGATAACCTGAGCATTAGACGGTTGGGTCTATTTTCTTTAAGTCTAAGCGTTAAACCTCCAAGATGTCACAGTTTAGCTGAGCGTGTTCCGCAGTGGCAGCTTGGGACGCCGTCACCCCTTACGCTCTGACATCTGCGCGACACGCACTTCGCGGGGCACAATCCGCTTAGCCAGCGGGGAGAGCGCAGGGGGTCAAGATGCGCGACGGCCATTGGTGCAGGAGAAGTGACTGCGGCGCTAAATCAAGCAGCCCAGCGGGCGACGGATGAGACGCAGCTGAACACCGTCTTAAACCCTTACGTCAACGTGATCTCTAATTACAGCGCAGGAAATGAAGGAAGGACGCATGTGTCCGTTTAAAGAACACATTGGGTATAATTAAACGACTCGTCACCAACAGATAAGTCTTCTTCCAATCAACTGGGCCGTCGCGTCAGTTGTTAGTGCTCAGGGCAAGATTCAACGGTCTTCTTTTATTATTCTATAAAAATGGTTTTTATGAATATGTACTTAATTTTTTCATTTTGTTTCCAAGGCAAAATTCTCTTACTAGTTTACGAAATTCTATCATCTGACGACAGAAAACTACGTCGTGAACAATAAAATATAGACTATTTACAAGGTCGTACAGAATTTTTCAAGATTCAGCAAGTACCCCTTCCACTACTTGCACCAACCTCATGTACACGACCAAATATTAAGGAACTATCGTGTCCTCTACCTTTATAATAAACAGGTAAAGATATAAGTGCAAATTTAATAAGCGTAAAATAAATTAATGATGTGTCAATATCGTCTTTAAAGCGATAATATTTAATCCTTTTTAAGTCAAAAACTTAATTTTTGTTGTTGTTGAATAATTGCGACGAAAATGTATTTCTTTTGTGTCTTAGCAAATCACTAGTGGTTTATAGTTAACACAACCGCAACAATCACTAGGGTTATTTCAAGTAATAGAATACAATTAAATCTCATATCGACCAAAAACATTCGAATTTCTCACACTTCATTAATTTTTCAAACCAAAGCGCCGCCCTTCGTGCCCGCTCGCAACGCCCTGGTGACAGCGTATCAATTAAAACAAGGAACAAAATAAACATGTTAAAATATTAATAGTATAAATGTACTACAATTCCATATTGTTTGGAATTAACTGAATTAAATATTGCTTTGGCTTGAATTTGTTGTTCTCGAAATTATATTGGAACTATGCAAATGTACCGGTCATATACATGTTAAATGTCAACCACAAGCAACTAGAAACCCAGAACACTAATCACAGATTAATCTGAACATTTTCTTTAATGAATCATGAACCACGAAACTGAATGTTCCACTATTCGACAGTTCTGATGTAAATGACCGACAAGTAAATTCATTTAGTTATAACTTTTTGTTGATAGTGGCATGAAAATACATAAGAAAGCTGAAATTAAATGTTTTAATGAAAGCTTCGTTTCACCTCTTCGTGTTTTCTGTACACTGGTAACACCATATAATTGGTATGTGGCAAACAATCAAATACATAAAATTCCCGATTTAAAAAAATTATATCAGAGTTTTATTATGTCAAAGTAATGAACTAATTTATAGTTACTGATCTGCCATTGCTAAATACATACGTCGCTATTATATTAAATAAGTATGATAAATCATTATTATGTATTTTCCATTACTTTATTTATTTTGAACTATTTGAACATTAAATAGATATGATAAATAATGATGTATTTTCTATTACTTTATTTATTTTGAACATTTTTTTTCCTAAACTGTGTTTATTAATATCCCCAAATATATTTTACACCTTTGTTGGAATTAGATGTGTCTTGAAATTAGATACACTAAAAATCATTGTGTTATTTTCAACAATCAAAAGTTACATTTTAAATCATTACTAAATATGTAAAAAATAGGCCACCTACCATAATGTTAAATTGGTCTCAAACATTCATTATAGGTTATGTTTAAATAATACTTACAATTCATATATTTAGTTGTCAATATCATAGCAGCTAAAAGAAATATCGCGTGACACCACAGTGAATAAATAATTACTTCAAGTTCAGATTAATTTGATACAGGGAAATGAATATGATCTCTAAAACGCACTTTGTTACAATCCGTAAGTAATCCGGTAGCGGAAATAAAGTAAACGTACATTTAACCAAGCCAAGCAACGGTACCCTGTCGCATGCCATATAACGCATGATCAAACCTGGTTATTGAAGGAAGTCATGGCTATGCACTGCACTACGCGCCGCCCAAACCGACGATAACGGAAGTCAACGGAAACTGAGTTATAAAAATGTACTTGTGGTCGAAAGAGTCCATGTCACCAAATGTAGCGTCCTTTCGTTCCGGAAGCGGTGCCAGTGCCTGTGCAATCGCCTTGAGCTGCCGTGCGATGCGTCAGAAGAAACATACATCACGGGGGTGGAGCCAAGGAACTTGGCAGAGAGCGTCTACAACGCTGCATGGAAATAACACTTTGGTTCACAGCCAAGTTACCTACGTCGCCATTGGTAATCACTTCGATTCCTAACCTCACTGTTAGTGATTGCTGTCACCAATTATGATGCCACCAATAATCATAACAATGTATCACGCATTCAAAGTGCAGGAGACACAATGATGAATAGGGCTATCACTTGTCATAATGAACACAGATTTTATAGATTTTTAATTTGACCATGTCAGATTTTGATACAATTTAGTAGAGAGGTACTCTTACCACAGACTAAGTAGAATATTCAATATTACTTTAATTATGTCAGAAATTACAGCTAAGTAAAATTTGAAGAAAACCTTCAAAAAAGGCTCAACACAAATCTTTTTAATTACTCTAGACCCTTTCCTAATAACAATACAATTAATAAAGTAGAAGAGGTGTCAATTAACAGTTTGCTTCATTGATTTTTAAAGGGAAAAAATCATTTATAAAATCAAAATTGGTATTTTTAATTTGTCAACAGATGACATTCAATTGTTGTAATCCAATACCATGAATAGTTGGTACACTAGAGAATCATCTGGCAAAATTTAAATATGNAATTGTTGTAATCCAATACCATGAATAGTTGGTACACTAGAGAATCATCTGGCAAAATTTAAATATGGGATGCGCTGTGCTGGGGGGCCTTTACAGGTCTTTTGGTGCTGCACAACGACGCCAATTTTTCTTAATAGCTGCGTGCATTGGCCAGCCTGAGCAGTATCCAAGCCCCACTTCACATCTGAATCTAATCTGAATATTATATGAAACTGGGTTAGTAATTAAACAGAAAAATAATTGTTGTAACAAAGTACAATAAACAAGGTACAAATCATTTAATGCGTCAAATGATAAACCTTATATCACGATTTATCAGCGAAAAACACATTTCAATGTTTGTATCCTTTGAGAAGTTATTTAAAGCGTTTGCATTTATTGACTCAATCTGTATTTTACGTCTTAATGTTCATAGATATTTTTAGAAAGATAATCTGGTCCCTGAATTTTTCGCTGAGTAGAATTGTAACTTCAGCCATCCAGCAGCTTCACAACATCTCCATCTCAACTGCACGTCAAACACTCAAACACAATACTGCACAGTGCATAGCAGACTAAGAGGCAATTTGCCGCATACCGGGATCTTGGCGTCATCCCATGGAAACTTTCGCTTCTAAACCCTACTCCACAGCAATGCGGTCGTTGGTAGAAAATAGCATTCAACTGCTGCTGGAACAAAGCAACGCGGGGTCAAATAGGATAAACAACCAGGAGAGACGGAGCAGGTGTGACTATGCAACAAAAAATATTTCTCTTATAAATCTTGCGTATTCATCAGTTGTTTATTTCATCTCGAACTTGTAGATCCAGTGACACATATTTCAATTAATTAATTAATATACTGTCGAAAACAGCCGTTGAAACTGAACAAAACGGACAATAAAATAATTTACTCTTCAGAAACAAACAAGGGGTTATCCCATCAATTCCGATCACAGGGCCATACGCAGTGGTGGTTTAAAAACTTCTACTCCCGAAGGAAAAGTCCTAACATGCTTTCCCCTAGAAGAATGACAAAAACGGTCACATGCTTGTTAGAATAACTAAAGAATTAATATCAAATATTATTCTCAAGAGATAATATTACATTAATTTAACCAATATTCCGAAAAGATTGCTAATTGATGATAACTGTTAATATCATCCGAGGTGAATAATAACAATAATATTTATGACATTGTCGTCCTGATTCACACTGGAGGATGACGTATTGTCTTTCTTACCAGCTAGATATTCACTAGTAGTTATTTAATTATTTTTTTTTTTTTTCGTGGGGCTTTAGGGCTCGTCAACATCAAAGGTCATTAGAGCCCATGCAAGTAGGGAAAAATGCAGTTTCGCACCATAGAGAAGAGCCATAGTAACTCTTCCCCGTGTGTGGGACTCGCCGAATATCTCGACCATACCCACTAAAAAACCCTCCTGAAATCAACAAATATCTAAATAGAAAGATGAACGAAAAGAAAACAGAATACCAATACATTATTTCGCAAAAAAGGAAAACAATATTTTAAATATCATATTTTTGAATTACAGAAACGAACGATGAAAACAAAGAAGACAATAAAGATGAAAAGGGAATGCAAATTTTAAACCCTCCCGAGAACTTGTGGGAGGAGCCCCGATCTACTCATAAAATTCANCTAGTAGTTATTTAATATTTAATATTAAGCACTGAATATGGAAACTGCCCTCTCAAGAATTTGTCATTATAAAAAAAAAATTATTGGTTATAAAACTAGAATTATCACACTTATAGCCAGAATTATAACATCAGAGTTCTATTTTTAACGTACATAACAATTATTAAAAATATATTTGGCTGAAATAACACCAAGATTCTAAAAACGATTGACATTGAAGAAATTTTGAAGATTCCAAGGATAATATAAATACATCCAACCAAAATATGATATTTCTTTTTCTTGTCTGATGACAGTGACCTTGGGAGAATCTTTGGCTCCGACTGGGAGTGTGACAAATTAGCTCCTGGATGCGGTTTGTGGTTGGCCCAAAGCGGATAGCTGAAATCGTGAGAACCCATTGCTCAAGACCTGTCTATGGAATAAAGGCAACAGAGGCAAGCTAAATCACTAGGACTTATATCTAGCATACGAGTGCCAAGGAATCAAGAACGATCTTCGAGGTTAAACGAAGAGATCAACGTTTATTTATCATCTCGTTTAGCTTTAAACCAGTTTTTAGGAAGAGACTGACAAATTGTTTTCTTTGTTATGTTTTGTTTTCCAGAAATATTGTAATTTAAAAAATACTTCACTTTGTACTTTTATGCAATATAATTCAACAAAATTCATAAGCAAACGTCAAGTTGACACATACGTACAAAAGTGATTATCGTTTATCCCTTGGCAACTTCTAAAATAGTTTTATCGATGTGTTCACAAATAGTTATGGGAAGTGCAGCAAAATAATCAAACTAAAATATGCTGATACATCTCGTTTGCATAGCACTTACATTTACGTTCGAGTGATATAGTACACCTATCAACCTTTTTGCTTTTCCATTCAGCCCGCCGTTTTTCCTTGCTGTACTGTCAACATTTTTTAGCTTTCCTCGTGTTTTCCCTCTCCGTTATCACACCCCTCATTACACTTCCAATGCGCTTACCAATCTCCTTGTCAGTCTCATCCCTATTTAATATTCTCATTACCTAAGATTCCGTCCCGTTTGCAAGATTTTTTTTTGAATTCTCATCACGATATGCAACGTAATTCTACCCTATTGGTTATCATCTCTCAATCAAATATAAATAAGAGACTGTTCAGTCGGATACAAATCATTTTGCAAAGAGTATATTTCCTAGTAATTTAAATGATTCTATAATCCCGTACTTCCGTTTTCCAAAAAAAATTGCTTACGTATGAAATAACTCGGTTTGATCAGACAATATAATTTAAACTATCTGGAATTATTTGTTCTAGAGTTCTAGTCTCCTCCTCAAATGTTACCACCAAACTAATTTTCTCGCCCATTATCAGTAATTTGCCCCAAATTATCTCAACTATTAACCCTGAACCCTTATAATATATTTTCCCGTAAATAAAAAGTGGACGATAAAAAACATTGTAAATTAAAGAGAAAATATGATGATACTACCTATTGGCAATGTTATTTTCGTACTGAATTCTAATGTGATGTTATATATTTTCACATATAACATCACAGTAGAATTGCATTCGACTCTACCACGTCAATGTTAAACGCACAGCAATAGCGAACCCTCCTCCTTCTATCCACCTCCCACTGCTCCTAATATCAAAAACTCTAACAATTACTAACTACTCCCACTAACCCCTCTGCGTGCGCCAAGTTGTCGGTACACCCAGTAATAACCTAAGACCCAACTCCTACCTCCTATCGCTTCATATAGATAAGCTTCATAGCACGCTACATTTCCCATTTACAAGTACTACAATAAATAAATAACAATATTTTATGACATCTTAAATGTTTTGTTTTAAATATGTAACAAGCCATTATTTTATCCATTCATTCATGCTAACGTGTTTGATAACCTTTAAAAAGCTCTTCCATTTTTCTTATCATGCTATTAGTATGCTATTCTTTTTCTTTGCTCTTGAAGCGCTGCACCATTGTTATTAATTTTCCACTTCTCCTTCAAAATTTTGCGATATTATGAGAAGAACGATCTCCATTACACCTGTTATAACTTGTAATGGATACAGTGTGGTAACAGCTGCTAAGTCTTATGATGTACAGCCTTTTGCAAACTCCTTAACTCCCTTTCATATTGTCCATTGACTCCCCGATGCCCCCAAGGAACACATACTTTATTCTTCTTCTTCGCCATGTGTCATGTCCTTTCGCCCTTCCAAGTCTCCCTGGTGCACCAGAGGGTGGGTGGGTTGGTGATCGCCCACTGCCGCATTCTGGCGCAGCCATTGTGTGTCGTTTGCGGCGCGGCGCTGCTAATCCCCGATCGAGAGGCAGCACGACGGACCATGCCAAGAATTCAATTAAAGGTTAAACACATCGCTTGTGTAGCGCGAAGCGAAGCCGCCCCTCTTTCTTTCGTACCGGCAGAGCAGTGGCAGAGGTCTCTTTCAAAGCGAGAGTGGGACGAAAGGAGACGGAAATCTCTGAGGAAAGGGGAACGGAAGGAAGGAAGAAGAAAGGAAGAGCGAGAAGTGGGTGAATGTGTACTCGGAATTGTCAATGTGATCAAGGAAGGGAAAGAGACACATCGCAGGGTAGAGGAGGGAATCAGAAATAACGAGATACATCGAAGAGAACAGCGTGGGACAGTAATGGTTCGAGCAAGGATGAAGAAGCATACGTGGAGGAGTTCGAGCAAGGAAGAAGAGGAAGAGGATGGGATGAATGCGACTGGAATTGGTCAGTCAGGGACGAAAAAAAGGAAGATAGAGATGTTGGTGAATGTGTATTAGGAAATGTTAATGAGACACTGAGAAGCAATGAAAAACAAAGAAATGTACCGAAAGGAAGGAGCAAGGCAATAATGGTTGAGGAGGGAATGAAAAAGATGTGAGAAAATAGATTACAATAGGGTGTTTGCGACGGGAATCGGTCAATCAAGATAGGAAAGAGAGTTGTACATAGCGGAAGAGAATGGGGTGAAACATTAGACGAACCCAAGGCAAGCACGCGGCTTAGGAAGGAGGGTGCATCGGGATGTGTGGTATGAGAGAGGAGAATATTGCGTGGGAATGGTATGAGGTGTAGGCGTAACCCGACGGGAATTTGGAGATGGAGGTCCACCCAATGCGGAAGCATTCATCCCCCGGCTCAAACTCCCTCTCGCAACTCACCCCTCGCATTCTTCTCTCGGGCGCAAATGCTTCCGCTGCCTTCCACACAAAAGCAACAGAGCTCTCAGAAAAAGTTGCGAAAGAGTCGGCACTAAGAAAGAGTAAAAGTAAGGCCGGTTTCCGTTCCTCCCGGTGTTATCCTCGCCTTTTGAGTCGTTGTCTTTAAGTAGAGACGATGATGAAAGTTCGTAAGTTTTCATCACTCTCTAGCACATCCTTTTTATTGAAATTCGCTTAACTTTGCGTCGGAGACGTTTCCATTTCAGATTTTAGAGATAATATTAAATTAAATTTATTATCTTTCAGATCTCTTTACTTGCAACTCACTGAACGTCGTCTCTTTGTTTTCTCAACTGAATTATTTCATTATCACTGCGACAATGCACTTCAAAGGACAAAGGAATTTCTTGTGTTTTCTTTCCGAAACAAGCAAAGTGGATATATTATTTCCATTTGTATAACTCATAAAACTTTATTCGAGACGTTGGTATTCTTTTTATGTCCATCATCTACCATTTCTTCTATTTTCTTCCTGCTTCATTGGTCTCAAAAAATATTGTCAATAACTCATTTTTCTATCCAAACATATTTAGACAAAAATATTGTTTATGTGTCTAACTAACAAAAAGTTGCTCAGCAAATTTACAATGGTTTCATGCTTATTATTTGGAATAATTACACAAGAGTAATTACTTATCGCCAGTCAGATAAAACATTTAAGTGGTAATGATTTTATATTATACATGAGACTTAACATTATCCTACCGATATTTTACCCATCTTACAAGAGTGTAACACAACTTACCAAGCAATTCAACAATCAAAATTATACAATTTTGTATTTTGTTATAAAAGAGAAGTACATTTGTTTTACTTTTGGGAATAATTTCCTAAATTTTAAAACACACAAAGAAATATGACAGGCGCATATTGGGACTTGCGTTGAGGTTATGAATAATAAGTAGAGATATAACATTTATCGATGACGCATACTTTAGGACATCGGAATATAAATAATACACGAAATAAAAATTTTCCATCCACCACTAAATTGCTTATTGGGACCACGAATTTTGTGGCTTCATTGTTCTTTGGAATTGTTTTTGTTGAGAACTCAACCAATTATGTACACTTATATTACTGGGTCTCTTTTGTATATTCACATAAACCATTTTGTATCTCATATATCAAAGGTATGTTGTAGTATGGGATCTCCCAACTCACGAAATTCATATTTCTATTCATAGTGTAATTAATAGTTAGAAGAAATTTATCACGAGATTTTTGTTCAAAGAGAGAAACCCAAGTTTTATTTTTCCAACATTTTACGTCAAGTAAATAAAGTTTTACGTTCTGACTATGATCTCAACAATATTGTTCTTTACCACCGACGGAAATTTAGAAGATGAAGCTTGGTATTTCTAATTTTTCACTAATTAGATATGAGAAAACCTCTTGCAAATATTGACTTTACTTAACAAATATAATAAAAATGTTATAAGCTTTCAAAACGGACTCGGGATACGGTTTAAATTTTCGGTTAAAATGTCGTAGGATGCACAGCACAGAGTAATTTTCATTTATGGTTCGATATAAAAAATTAAATAAAAATATTGTCCGACAGAACTCCATGTCCTCTAAACTTCTGGGTATGCGTATGCTATATCTCTTTAAAATGTGTTCTCTTTGTTATTGGACAATAACACAGGTCTCAGAAACAAATTGCGCTTTACTTAATTTTCCACTCTCTCAACCCACTCCAAACTTATGACTTAACTCTTCAACTCTTCAACTCTTCTTATTCAATTACCGTAGCTCGCCTCTTCACCTAAATTTACTTTTACATCTGCAATTTTGTCAGGAGTTCTCCACTACGCGGGGTGCCATTCCTTGAAAACAGTCTCAAGGAGAGGGAATCTCAAAGTTCGGCTTCTTTAAAGAGATAAGACAAAGAACATACGTTTTGGCAAATATATAAACAGAAAAAGTTCACACGGGATCAAAGAAGTCACAAAGATCTTCGACTGGAGTAGTAAAAGAGACGTAAAATCCAGGAAAAATAATGAAGAGAGGACAAGCTTCGTATGTTATACAGTCAGCAAATTATATATTACAGTCAAGGAAAGATACTCACACAGACATTGATATTTCAATAGCTACTAATTCTAAACAGTGGCGTACGGAGGCGGGTGCGCAGGGGGCTCGAGCTCCGTACCTCCACCCCCAAAGCAAAATATTGATACGCAATTCCTTGCTTTGCTTACGCTCTAGCTCCCATTTAGAATAAGGAAATAGTATATTTCGTCTTAATTTAAAGCGAATGTTAATACTAAAAAAAGTAAATAGTTCAACATAGGAAATATATTTCTGGTACAACCGAACGCGCAAAGATGTGTGATTTTTATTGCTCAAACCTCACTCAATGCTGCAAACGCTTGTGCTTTCCACCGCCTCTGCCTTTTCTCCCATTGGCAAACTGCAACGCACCTGCTCTCTCTCACTCTCAGATCAGAAAAGGATTCGGTTTTCACCTGTCAGTACCAAAAGAAATTTATGTTTTCATTTTCTTTAAACTATTTGTTTATTAACTAGAACTCAATTTTGATAATTAATTAATTAATTATACATATACTCGTAAGTATATATGTGTATACAGTTAAGGAATGAGACCCTCTCCGAAAATAAATTTTGAGTACGCTACTGTTTAAAGAAAGTAATTCCATGAAGGTCTCTGAACAAACATGTAAGAGAATGAGTAGATATTTTGTATGCTTGAATGTGTACGATTTACTAGCGAGGATGAGCTATGCAAGTATTTAGAGAAAAAGGGAATTATTCAATTCATGATTAATGAATAATACGACTTTTGTAGAAGACTTATTCTATCCATTAGAATAACAAACATAACGTTCCTACCTATGTTTATGTAACAGGGGATAATAATGAATATAAAAAGCGTGGCAACATGAATTCGTAGAGGAAAAATAGAATTGTACAGTTCAATAATAATGAGCTTACTGGACATCTACTCCGTTATGAGAATACAAGATGATCGACACAGATAAAAGTATAACATATTAACGCTATGAAGAAACAGAATGTGAAACATAGCTGACCTGAAATAATAAATTAGCACTACGAAACATAATAGTTAAAAATTGAAAAATTCAATTGCATAAAACGTAATATAATGATTCGACTCTTCGGACTCAAACGGACAATTGATTCAGCCAACCACAGCGTGTCAGCGTGTTTTGTGATTTATTTGCTGAGATAGACACAGACATTGTGCGTGGCGCGGTGAAAACATAACGAACCGTCCACAAAGCGAGTGACAGCTATCAGCAACGTTGTATCTAAAAGGGGAAATAACACACAACACAAATGACGGTCATCAACACATCGGAGGCAAAAATAGATTTCGTAGAGCAGCTGCAGATACGTGTTCTGATATGTGTTAAAAATAAGGGCATCGTAACCACTGTTTCTTATCACTCTACCTCCATCGTGGTGTAAAATGAAGAACTAAATCAACTATTTTTAATCAAAAGAGTTTTAAATAACTACAAATTTTATAAAAACAAGTTTCACTGAAGAAAATGAGATTTTATTGATCATCTCTCTTGAAAGCTCTGAATAGTAACGAGTAGGTACACAACTATTGAAGAATTACAATACAATAATGATTATATGTACTCGAGAAACGGTGAACGTCTCTCATTAAATTGTTTGCCCCGACTCCTTTTGGGAAGATAGGGTTTGCCTAACGTTTTCCACGGAAACAACCTGGTATCTCAAAAGAAATGGAAATATAATGCGATAAGTGGCAGCAATTGATTTAGGACATCCGAGATCTTAAGTCCCTCGAGTGAATCTTCCCCAAGGAAAAGCGCTGTTTCCCATCTGCATATAAGCAACGGGATTGAATAAAATTGAATCGGATTCGGAAGATCATTTTTCAAATGCAATATTCAAAAAAATACTTTTAGGGAGTACTTGTTCGCTAAAATTCGTTGCGGTTTCTACGTGATTAATCAGAGAGTTTAGCCTTTTTTTTTTTTTTTTTTNTTTTTTTTTTTTTTGGTTTAACAAATAAGCGCTGAGATTCTCTCCGTTATATCGTTACGCTATTTAATTTAACAAATAAAACATATTTACTGTATAACTCAAGATCAGATGAGAACTATTCATATTATATGTATTTTAGCCTTCCCGATTCGCTCATTGACGATCTTAAGTATTAACATAGAAAAATTCTTTCAATACTATTTATTTTGTGCTTCCAATAATCTGCGGGTTTCTCAGGATTACAATGTGCCGCACGCGACTCATTGATAGTGTTAAAAAACACCGCTGTAGATCCTAAGTTGATTGTAGCGAAAGAAATTCATAGCGAATATAAGAGGAAAAAGTATTTCCTAATTTTGTTTTCGCATTTATGGCCTTAATAGAGGCGAATCCACTAAAACTTCGCAAAAGCTATTTATAACCCCTTTCACAAAGTGGTTTCTCATTGCTGCGTACGTGAGAGAAAAAAAGAAATATTTCATGTTCTACATCCCAACTCCATCTTATATGAATGGCTAACTCGTTCGTATTGAATTCAGTTATTTTTAACTGGAATGTGAAAGAGTACCCTACCACCCAACTTTAATTTACACGAATGAAAATAAATGGCGTACTCTATGTTATCAGCAGAATTTTAAACGAAACCTAGCCGAAGATATGTAGATCAATTTTCATGCCCACATTTAACGCACCAGCAGACACATGCCATCATCCGTACTGACTTACACGGTCACATTTCTATGTCATATGTATGTCATCAAAGATATATGATGAAAGATATGACATAGATTTTCTAAACGAGAATGTATGATCGTAGCTCAACTATCATCAANTTCTATATAAGAATTTTAAACGAAACCTAGCGTATAATAAAATTCAATCATCTACAAATGTTTCGGTTCGGGTACTCGCTCCCATTTCTTCCCAACATGTTAAGCTACGTACACGTCAACAGAGCAAGCGCAAAGTTGAAATCGGGTTCTTTTGAACTAATGAGATTCCACTCTGAACTGGCCAAGATAAATTTTGACCACATTCCTTTAGATTTTCAAGATAATCTCAAGACTCCCAATTCTGTTCCCTCCAATCCAAATGCAATACAATAAAACGAATATTTAACAAAAAGTTGAGCAAATTTTTTCTTCCTTGGAGGAGGTGGAACTTGTATCCCTTGACTCGCAAGACCCAGTCTTTTAATCGATTAAGCTATCATATAATTACGGACTACCAACATCAGAGTTAATGTTTGATGTAAATTAAATCTATGAAAGTGGACTTAACGAAGTGTCTATTTCCATCAAAAATAGTACCCAAAAATTGATATTCAATTTTGAAGGAAATCAGCTAAATGATTCTTACAAATGCAGTGAGAAGTATGGTTAACTTTATGGGCCACAAGAGTGCGACAAAATATAAAAAGTCGGTGCGCACAGCGAAGATATATTGTGAACAAACTTGGCGACGATACGCTTCTGGGTGTGTCCGCGAGAGATTATTAGTGAAGTATGAGGTAACTGTTCAATAGACTGTGACAATCATGATCACACAGGTTCATCGGTAGATTACTCCAGATACAAGTAAGCGCAGATTAAGCACTATAAAAATGAGTATTTTCATGCCGTCATTTTGGTTCCATTCTAAACAGTAGATGACAATATGATGGACAGTGATTGACTATATGTGAACACGGGGTGTAAGCCTTTTAAGTAGCTTACATTTTTATTGATAATATTACGTGCATACAATACATGTGGTAGAGCGTTAGGAAAATATAATTTATACTTGTCTGGCCTGAAAGTACATGATTACGCATTGCATCTGCATGTATAATTCATAAATTAAACGTCCAAATTAAGCAGACGAATTTCTTCACAAAATTTCAATTTAATAAACAAATTTAGAAAGCACAATTAAGGCACATGCTGTACACTTCGTGTATTCAATTAACTAATTCCAGAAAATGATGTACACTATT
>NNCF01139048.1:0-25030 GCA_002313205.1 Laupala kohalensis
CCTCGGCCATACAGAGTATATAAATAAATTGCCATTGGTAGTAACAGTCATTCCATTTCCATTCCACCTCACCTCACTAACTCCCAAAAAAACAAGCATAGCCAGTCTTCCTTTTTTGGTATAGCGTCCTAATATTCCACTGTCCAAATTGCATCCGTAATCGTGAGCATTGTTTCGTCAACAGGTTAAAAGGTCAGCTTGAATTTCTTGTGGACTTATTGAAAACTGATAAGATTCGGAGTAGGCAGGGAGTTAACCTACCGTATCCTATCCTGATGAAGGGCTGCCACCTATGGGCCTGAGGCTACGACTTACATTATTACCACAAATGGCATTTCCTCTGCAGCAGATGTTAAGGTTACACCTAGTAGAAAACACACATTCAACATTGAGAAGGATTTTTATATTTTAGAAGTAGAAAATAGATTTTGGCCTCGGATCAAATTAGAAAATTTTACATATCCATAGTATTCTAAAAAACATTTCCCTATTAAATGAACAAATCCCTGAACTTCATTCCCCTCTCATGAAACTAGCCTTCAAATTCCTTCCCTCTCACCCCCCAACTCTCCAGGGCACTGCACCCTAGTCCCAACAGTTAAAACCCTGAGAAATTCTTTCCGTCTTCTGCCGCCAGTTCCTGGAAAACTCCGACAGCNACCTTCGTTCGGCGCGCTCTGCGCACTTGCCAAAAAATTTTCCTCAATAATCAGGTATGTAATTTTGTCGGTTTGCTCACTCTATGTTTTCTTTTATTCGTTTTTCATTGTTATTTTCTTTATTTCAATAATTTATACACTTCTTTCGATACTGTTTTTACACCTCAATTATTGTATACTTTCATGTTATCTTTTATATTTCAGTGTACGTTACTGAGCCGAAAAAGCTTTTTAACATTAAAACAATGAGCAACGTACAAATGACTTTGAATTTATCATTCTTTGATAATGTTACTAACGCTCCACAATTACCAAGTTAACGTAGTTAATCTACTTCAGTGTTTCCCAACGTGGGGTCCACGCCCCACAGGGGGGCGATTCGGAAATGCACACGTCCAGAGTTTTAAGTTAACCGTTTGGCGACTCAGTCGCTACTCGAGCTGAGTAAACGTTCAGTGTATGTAATTTCTGTCCGCCATTATAGTAACCGTGGTTTCATTGTTAGACATTAGAGTAGAACTGTCCTAGTCGCGCTATTTGTTTTGAATGGCGCGAAATGCTTGGTGCCGGAATCTCAGTTTCTGCAGAGTTTAGCAGTAACGCTCAACATTCACCGATGGTGGTAATTTGAAATAAGCGTCCGTTAAATTCCTGTAAAAGTCTCGTTGTTTAAAAAAATATATATTGTATAAATATAAGTGATATATAAATGGTATGTAATTTCAATTGGTAATCTTTATTAATTTCAGCTTTAGAAGCATCATTCTACTACTATTAACGTCCACTATGTAATCTAATTAAATAAATAATTAAAAACTTATTATTACTTTTCGAGAGGATCAGGCCATGAGGCCTGGTCTTTAGCCTAACCGTTGGGCTTGGGTAAGGGAATTGGGGAGGAAAGATGTTGGGTTGCCAGGGAACTTATGGGTCCGAACCGACATTTGTCTGAAGTAGGTGAGGGAAACCCTAGTTGAAAAGCTCACCTAATTCGACCTTTTATGGACGAATAGTATTTTTATTTTTTGTGAAAGCTCACTACGTTTCGACGTGGATTTATGCCGTTCTCAGGTGATCAAGTAATAACAAAATATAATAATAAACATAACAATAAATGTTCATTTGTCGTGTTATGTTTAATGTTATAATTTTGTATTATTTGATTACCTGGCGACGACGTAAATCCACATTCACAAAAATATAAAAATATTATTCGTCCATAAAAGGTCGTAAGTGTTTATTTAATTACAAGCATTATTTTTTTAAGTTTTTAATTGATCTTATATTTCTTTCTTTCGATTCATAGTGAAATGAATGGTGCAAGTAAGAAAAAATTCGCAAGTATTCGGAGGAATATTAAAAATTTGGTTTCATACCCGCTGTCCACGATGAACCTTTTCGTCATTTATGCCAACAATGAACCAATGAATCAATGAAACGAGATCGTCTTGAGGCACATTTGAAGGCGAAACATAATGCTTATATTAATTCAGATTGAAATTACTTTCAAGCTTAAAGAAATTTTTTGAAAAAAGAGACATTAAAGTCTCTATTTACTGCTCATATTGCAACTATCAATTGCACTCTTGAGGCTAGTTATCAAATTTCATTACTCATCGCTAAATCTGGGAAAATTCATACTATAGGGGAGAATTTAATCAAACCATCAATATCAGCATTTCTTAAAACGGTTCACGAAAAAGATGACAAATACGGTAAAGCTATGCCACTAAGTAACAATACTGTTAGCTCAAGAATAGACGAAATGAGTGAGGATATTGAAATACAAGTTGTTGAAGAGCCGAAAACAAGAAAACTCTCGCTGCAAATGGCTGAATCAACTTTGAGAGACAATGAGGCAGTACTTACAACTTAAGTAAGATATATTGATAAAGGCGATTTTTCTGAAGAAATGTTCCGTAAATCATAAGAAAGCACCATTACCTCCAAAGATTACTTATATCTCAATAATATACCAATATAACATCTTGTGTTGCAGATTATGATTGATTGATTGAGTATATTTTCAGCCTTCTCGTCTATTTTTTATAAAATACAATCACAATATAAGAATTGTACCCTAATACAGTAATAAATTATAAGACATATGCCCTAATACAGTAATAAGACTATTTACTTATAAACTAAAGAATTACGTCTTGCAATTTACGTTCCAAGGCTGCACGTCAGCTTCGTTCATCATTTCGCTGACGGGTGGCGCAGCGTCGACGGCGAATATTGAAAAAAAACAAGAAAAAAAACACCGCGCCGCTCGCAATCGCGATATCGTCGGCATTCTGTGACTTGACAAATTCCTTCAAGAGACGTTTAAACGAAATCAATAATTGGCATAGTTTTATTTCGTTAGGCAATGCGTTGTACATTTTGATACCTTCATAGAACACGCTTTTTTGTGCATTGGTTGTTCTTCTAAAAGGAACAACAATACTGCCATATTGTCTAGTCTGAATTACGTCACCTTGTCCTACAGTTTGTAACATATTTTTCAAATTTCTTGGCATCAAATCATTTACTACCTTATAAACAAATATGCATACATTTAAATGCAGTCGCTGTCGTACTGTCAAAAATTGTAGTGTGTAGAGCATATAATCTATTTTCGTGTGCTTATCACAATGCAGAATTGCTCTCATAGCTCGGTTCTCCATTTTTTGTAGTACTTTTAATTCCGCTTCCCCAATATTTATCAAAAATTCTTGAGCAATATTCAAAGTGAGGAGATATTATCGTCTTATACACGGTACACCTAGCGTTAGCCGATATATAGTTCCCATGTCTGTTTAAAAAACTATTTTCCCCACACTTTCTGAAACATGTAGTCACAGTGATCTTTGAATCTTAACTTATCGTCAATCATAACTTCTAAGTACTTTATTTTTTCTACACGTTCTATTTCAGTTCCATTTAAACATTTTAATGTAATATTTGCTCCCGCTTCTTTTCTACCGCTCCTAATAATCATAAATTTTGTTTTATCCGCGTTCATTTTTAATTTGTTGTTATTCATCCATTTTTCTAATCTGATAAATACATCATTCATCTTCTGTTCTATATCTAAAGCACTTTCCCCTTGCACATACAGTAACGTATCATCTGCAAATAGTTTAATACTACTTCCCTCTGGACAGAAATTTATTATATCATTGATATACATTATAAATAACAATGGTTCCAGCACAGATCCTTGTGGTACACTGTAGTCTGTATATGTCAATCTAGAAAATACATTATTAAATCTAACTTGCTGTTTCCTGTTCGTGAAATATGACCCAAACCATTCAAGAATTTTTCCCCGAATACCATAGTGGCATAGTTTATTTAATAGTCTCTCCCTATCTTCCGTTTCAAAAGCTCGTTTTAGATCCATTAATATGACACCGATCATTTTACCTTCGCTTATGGTTACTTTCCATTCATAGACTACTGATTGAATTGCTGCTTCACATGAACAGTTTTTTATAAATGCCGATTGATGTTCCGTTATTATACAATTATTTTTCAAGAAAGTCTCTACTTGTCTTTTTACTATTATTTCCATCACTTTCTCATAAACAGGAAGTAAAATAATAGATCGATTGCTTTTTTGGGATTTGCAACTTTTGGAATAGGCATGTGGAAGTTTACCAACCCTCTGGGAAACACTCAGGAATCGTTTATGACATCTAATATTTCTGTTTTATTACAGGAAGGGCTATTTTCAAAATATTACTACTTATTCCTTCATCAATGCCTTTCTTTTTTGGTAATTCCTTAATAATATGCTCTAATTGTTCTATATCTATCATTTCAAAGTTTCCTATGGATCCCTCATTCTCTATAACAAAAACGGTCGTTTTTCTATTGCCACGTTCGTACCACCTTGTATAGACCTCATTATATTCTCAATACTTCTTATGTAATAAAGGTTAAATGCGTCCACCGAATTGCTTAATTCGTTCGGGTCTACAATTTCAAAATCTATATTATTAATTTCTAATCCCTGATTTTGCTCACTTCAAATTATTTCTTTTAAGGTTTTCCACGTTGCTTTCTGATTTCCCTTATTGAGATCTATCTGATTTTCATAGAATTCCTTTTTTGTTTTCTTTACTAATTTATCTACTATATTTTTTTCATGTTTAAATTGCATCGAATTTAAATCTGAACAAGTTTCTCTACTTTTCCTAAATGCCTCATCCCTCCTATTTACTGCCACATTTATTTCATCATTTTTTACCATCCCATACTTTTGGGATTTTTAATTTTCTTACCGGAGCATTTACATTTAGGGCATTTACTACACACTGAACTAATTTATCCGCCCTTGTCTCAGAACTCTCAAGATTAGACTCTAAATTTGTCTTTACTAACTTAACAAAATTATCAACATTGAACATATAATTCCTAGCAAGTAACTCTCTAAAGTGCGTCACCCTACTACTCAAATTCAGTTCAACTTTTATCCATGCATGGTCTGTTATTTTAGGTTGATGGATCACTTCAACATCTATTTTACTATTTGAAAATACTAAGTCTGGCTGTCTCTGGTTAATCTTGTTGCACTGTTCACTTATTGTTCCATTCCTAAGCTCTGCATTTTAGTTTGTAGTTTCTTTGAATAAAATGAATCAGTTTTACAATCTATATGGAAGTCTCCTATCACTGTGCATTCTCTGTGAGACATACATTCTTCCACAACCTCCTCCAAAAACTGGATGAATTCACCATCAGATGCACTTGGTGAGTGTATATCGCTACTATCACACCATTGTATCCATGTTTATTATCTCTCCTATAATCGAACAGTTTGCTGTTATCTTCTTAATCATTAACACTTCACTTTTTATGTCCTCCCTCACATATTTCAGTATATACCTCCTGTGTATCTATTCTCCCCGTCACATCTAACTACACTATAGCCACTTAAGTTCACTTCACTATCTTCGATTTCTGCTGTTAATCTTGTCTCTGACAACACAAGCACAGCTAGATTAATTTTTTCGATGACCATATTTTCTATTTCATCTTTATGCGCTATAAGGCTCTGCGCGTTTGTATGCATAATGACCTCTTTGTTCATCTGTTGCTATGTTTTTTTCCTTTTTATCCTCCCATCTTGTTCTTTTCTTCTCCCTATTTAGGATTATCTTGTATGTAGGACATTCTACATTGATGGCTTCGTGTTTGTCATGTATATTCAAATTAAATTTTCTCATTGTTTCGCTTACAATTAATACATAGTTTTTTATCTTCTTTACAGTCTGCCGTTTCATGGTTTCCTGAGCATTTGTAGCATGCTACATTCCTCTTACAGTTTCTTGCCATATGAAAGAAACCCTAACATTTAAAACATCTTTTAACACTGACGAAATTGTAAACTTTACATTTACGCCAACCAACATTAATTTTCTCTTTTCAGCATTATCTCTTGTGTAAGCTCACCGACTTCGATAATTATAGATCCTAGATTCTTTGTTGATTTCCTCATGTTTTAGCATCATTTCCTCTGTCTTTTACACTTACTTTTACGATTCGAATGCGACAATCATTATTTATTTATTTCATTCTATTTTGTTTCTTTATTGTAGATACCAGATCCGCATCACTTGCTTTTATTTCTTCTTCATCAATATATATTATCTTCAATTTTGGTGTAACCTTCTTTGGTTCCACTACTTGGAAATAATGTCCAAGTTTTTCTTGTACTTCATCTCTTAGTTTTTTATCTCTTCTCCAGTTTCACACCCCAGGATAACGGCACCATTACCTCCCTTTCTTAGTTTTGTGATCCCCACATCCATATTTGTGATATCAACTTTTTCTTTCACTAGCATTTTAGTTTTTCACTTTCTTGAACTACTTTTGGTTTCACAACAAATATGTTTTCCCTCCTTTTCACTTTAATAACTTCCGAAAAAAAGTTTCGTTTCTTCCTTTGGTTCTTTTGATCCTTTTAGTATACTATTCTTAACTTCCACTATTTCTTGTCTAATGTCTCCGAATTCTTCCTGTATCACTTCCTTAATAATTGTTCTAATGTTATTTCTACAAGTTTTTTTATCTTTCATTTCTTTTATCGTTTTTACTATCAAGTCAATTTTTGCTTCCATGTTCGATGGTACATTTCCAGATGATTGTTGCCTACCACTGGCACTACCTTTACTAAAGACCTCTCCTGCAGATCCTTTCCTCATTCCTTGTTTTCCTGTTGCTCTCTTCTTTTCAGGTTCTTTTGCGATAATAAAAAAAGCAAAAGGGACACTACACGTCAGTAGATCACCATTTCCATCGTGTTTCTTGTCCTACTAATGATGGAAATAAGAGTAAGGTTAAAGAAACTGAAGGAAGCAAAAAAAAATTTAAAAAAGAATATGGAGAAGATGAAGGAGAGGAAAGACACTATAGGAGGAAAGTTTGCACTAGCAATAAAAGATGGCAAAGCGAAGGATGAAAATAGCGCAGAGAAATGGGAAAGAATAAAAAATTGTATGGTGAAAACGGCAAGGGAAGAAGTAGGGTATTATGTAGGAAAAAGAGCAAAGAAACCATGGGTAACAGAAGAAATGTTAACAAAAATGGAAGAGAGGAGAAAATATAAGAATAAGAAAGTAAAATGGGTGCGTGCTATGTATAGAAGACTAAACAATGAGCTGAGAAGAAATATACAGAAGGCAAAAGAAGTGGTTATCGAGTGAGTGTGAGGATTTGGAGAAATTAGAAAGAAAAGGGCAATATGATTTAATGTATCAGAAAGTAAGGAACATAACGTGGGATAGAAGGGGAGATAAAAAGAAAATGAGAGATTGAAGACAAAGAAGGTAGAAGAATATGTGAGGAAAATGAAGTAAGAGAAAGATGGGGAGAGTATGTGAAAGAGATATATGCAACGAATGAAAAACCTGAAACATTGGACACAGAAGGGTGGGAAGCAGAGGATGGAAATATAGGGTCGTATATACTAAAGTGTGAGGTACAGAAGGCAATTAAAGTAATGAAGGATAGAAAGGCAACTGGAGTTGATGAACTTCCATTAGAATATTTCAAATGTTTGACAGAAGATGGATTGGATGAGATAGTTGATTTATGCAACATATATAACACCGGGAAATGGCCAGAAGACTTCTTAAGGATTGTGATGGTACCGATTTCAAAGAAGATTCGTACAAGCAAATATAATGAGTACAGAACAATCAGTTTAATTGCTCGTGCTGCTAAAATTCTGTTGAGAGTTCTAAATCGAAGGTTGAAAAGTATAATGGAAGAAAATGCTAGTGAGGAGCAGTTTGGTTTCAGGCACGGAAAAAGAACAAGGGATGCCATGGGACTGCTGAGAACGGTTGGTGAGATATATATAGTGTGGCAGAACGAATCTTTTAAGGTTAAAAATATACTGGAATTTACAATTTTGATCTATTTTGAGCGCCTCGACTAATTAATCTCAGGGTTCCACAATATTTCTGGGGTTCGCATTTTTTTTAGTGAAGGGAAGGGCCATACAATGGTTCCACTACAGGAAAACGCTATTGACAAATAAATCCATTAAATTTAATCACCATTAGTCTAGTACAATAAAACCCCTCATGCTATTCCCCTCAAAAGAAACACACATAAATGGTAGCCAATGATAACATATTCACTAACACACATATAAAATCTCTCCCTCAAAAAAAAATAGAAATACACTGAATTTAACAATAGCATAATTCTATCACCATTTAAAATCTCTCTCTCTCTCTCTCTCAAAAAAATAGAAATACACTGAATTTAACAATAACATACTTTTATCAACATTTAAAATCTCTCTTTGCACTGATCAAGTCCACAGTTCGAGTCCTCTTTTATGACTTATGCCACACTATTCCTTGCGCGCAAGCGCATTACGACGTCGGTTAAACATCACCAACCGTCGTAAAAATACCTCTTAAGATGACCAACCACAGACACAACTCCAACAAGTTTCAACAACGAGAAGCAACGAGGCGAAGCTCCGAGAGCTGAAGCCGAAAACTCAAAAAGCTAGATCTGATGTGTCTGATTTCATTTTTCATTCCTTAAATGGTCTTCCTCTCTTCCTACACCTCACTTACCACTTCCAAGTCTTCCAAATTTTGAACTTCACGTGACCGAAAACTTCCAATGCCAAAACGGTTCCCCCTTCTTAAGCCTAAATTCTGATTGGGAATTTTGAATGATTTCGAATAATTTCCAACGCTTTTTCTTCCAACGATTTTTACTGACAAGTTGATTCTTGCTCATACACCCTCGCGTATCCTGGGTTATTGCGGTCGGGTTGGGTCGCTTTACCCACCCCCTCGCTAACTCGCTATTTCTAAAAAGCCATAAATGTTTTTCTGCAACAAAGAGCCGACAGCGGGTTGCCGCACCATACCAGATGCGAGCGTCCCTTGGCATCTCTCAACGGTAGGCCTTTAAATTTCTAGAGAATCGTAAGACTTCCCTTCTTCGTCTGTTCTTTGAATTTAATACGCCCGAATGAGGATGATTTTATTATTTTAATTACTAAATTATTCAAATCTCACAATAGAGAGAGGAAAAGGAATAAGCCTGTGTTTCATAGACTTGGAAAAGGCTTTTGATTGGGTAAATTGGGAGAAATTAATGGAAATTATGAAGGAGAAAAAGGTGGACTGGAAGGAAAGAAGATTAATATGTGAATTATATTTAGGCCAGAAGGCAGCAGTGAAGATAAATGAAAATGTGACGGAATGGGTGGAGTTGGGTAGAGGGGTTAGACAGGGATGCTGTCTGTCACCTACTCTATGTAACATTTATATCGAAGACATGATAAATAATGTATTAGTATTGGGGGAGTAAAATAAGATGTATCAGATTTCCTGATGATATGGTGGTTTTAGCTGAGAACACAAGGTCGCTACAGAGATTAATAACAGGGTTGGAGGAGAGTATGGAAGCATATGGAATGAGAATAAATGTTGGCAAGACTAAAGTTATGAAGATAAACAATGGAGATGGTATTAAAGTAAAAACAAAGAAAGGCGAAATAGAGAAGGTGAACACCTACAGCTACTTGGGAACTCTCGTAACAGGACTGGAAGAGTATGGGGGAAATAAAAAGAAGGATAGGAATGGCAAAGGAAGTTTTCAACAAGAAGAAAAGGTTATTGTGCAATAGAAGACTAGAATTGAAACTGAGGAAGAGATTGGTGAAGTGCTATGTGTGAAGTGTATTGATGTATGAATCTGAGACTTGGACAATGGATAAGAGAGAGGGATAGAATTGAGGCATTCGAGATGTGGATTTGGAGGAGGATGGAGAGAATAAAGTGGACGGATAGAATAACAAATGAACAAGTGCTAAACAGGGTGGATGAAAGAAGAACACTGATGGGGAAGATAAATGAGAGGAAAGGTAGCTGGTTGGGGCATGTGATGTGAGGGAGTGACGTTTTGAAGGTGGCTTGGGAAGGAACTGTGGAGGGCAACAAGAGAAGGGGAAGAAGAAGACTGAATATTATTGATAGCTTGAAGTGTTTTTGGGAAGCTACAAAAAGTTAAAGGAGATGGCCGGGAAGAGGCAAGAATGGAGACAGCAATGGCGCAAGGGACCTACCATTGGACAGAACACCACATGATGATGAAAATGAAAGAAAGTACATAACATTACTGTGCACAATTTTAATTTCTGTGCATGACACACGTGTCAGTTGGTGCGGTGAACGACGCAATGTGTTAGCAACTTGCTGCCCCCGACTAGTGTGGGGGGTAGGGAAGGCACCCCCAATTTTTATCTTCGTCGAATTTCCAAATTAGAACCAATCACTAAATTCATCTTCCTTCGTGCCCGGAAACATATCCGGAAGGCGTTCCACGACCCCAGCCCCAACAACATCTTCCATAAGTACTCTCGGCATCTGTTTCGCAGAGTCAATCCCCGTGATCACCGTCGGTATTCTTCCGACATACTTCAACTCCCCATTCCCTCATTCTACTCTTAACTATCTCTTTTTCAATTTCATCCTTTCACCTCAATCATCTTTCTATCAATAAACCCGCCATAACTCCCACCATTTTATCATTTTATCATTACCTCATTTCTACCTTCACTTCCACTTTTCCCCGCTAATGAGTGCCTAAGTCGCCGGTTTCCGGCGAACATGGCACTCGCATTCTATGTTTCAGTAGGACTTGTAAAAATTTAAGCCGTGCAGTCCATCCACGATGAGCACCATCCGGTGAAGGCGCGGAACTCTGATGCCACACCCTCGAGATGCTCTACATGCTTTCTACATGTAGGTCTCTATAGCAGGGTGAGGAAAGAAGATAGGGTGAAAAGGTCTGAGGTTTGAAGCTTGTAGTAGTGCGCGCCTAATTTCAACCAGACATCGCCACCATCTACTCATCTCTAGATATTTACTGTAGCGCTCAATAGATGGATGCAAGATCGTGTTCACCCATCTCCTATTGGCTGCTAGTGTTTGCCTTTGTTTATTACATTCTGCGTGCGCTGCTGTACGTAGTACTGTACCTTAGCCGACATTCGTAGCCAACTAAACGTAATGTCGCGGATTTTTGTTTGCTGTGTTCCGGGGTGCTTCAACACAGTTGGCGGCTCCCCGGACATTACTTTCATGAGATTCCCTGCCCCACCAGAAAGGTAAGTAATTATTGTTGCCTTAGCGCCACTGCCCACGTGGGCAGACGTACTTAGCTCAGTCGCTTTGCTGCGATTATTGTTGCTTATTTATTTATAAACATATTTGTTACATTCTCTTGTAGACGACAATGGATAAAATGTCTTGGCCTGACGGGTGTGCGGGTCGCACGAAGTACGAGAGAGTGCTCTGCACATTTTACCCCGGACGACTTTCATGGTATGTAAAATGAAAACGAATGTTACACGAAG
Organism: Laupala kohalensis; assembly: GCA_002313205.1. Taxonomy (NCBI): domain Eukaryota; kingdom Metazoa; phylum Arthropoda; class Insecta; order Orthoptera; family Trigonidiidae; genus Laupala; species Laupala kohalensis. The sequence continues at coordinate 11,545 of NNCF01139048.1, forward strand.
TATTGTATAAAAATTTATTATCTATAATATCTAAGTAATGTATTGATGAATGAAGTCTGTGTATGAAATGATGAACATAAATATAATATAATAATATTTTATTGAACCACATAGATCATAACAATGAACTATGGCGTGTCATAGTACTAACAACAATGCCAATAATATTTGCATATAAGAATAACAACAATATAATAATTTTGATACATTTAACCATATTCATTCATTTAGCTAAGTAGAAGTTAACATAAAATACAATTATTTTGTACTATTACAGTATATTAATATTTATTTAGGCTAGGGTTATATATCTACGGTAGGAATTCTATTATTTTACTTTTATTTTATTAATTTATGTGAAGGTCTATATTTATGCTAAAACAGTGTAATTTAATGTTGTTAGATCTTTTCCCGCATCATGGGTTACCTTCTGCACCTTTGTTCTAATGATTACCTGCAACAGATTGTATTTCATACATTAATTATTGTCACTGAGGAATTTTTGTACACTGTAGCAGAGTTTCTGTTGCAAGAATTGTTTGAGTTTTGTTTTGAATGGGTTCAGTGTATTGATGTTTTTTAGGTTTAGTGGTAACGCATTATATAGCTGTATACCTGCATTATAAGTGCTTTTTTGGCTAAGAGTGGATGTTATCTGTGGTAGATGGATATTTCTGGCCTGTCTAGTGTTGTGAACATGAACAGTGGAATTAAACCTATAGAGTGGTCCTTTGTCTAGTAGATCCTTTTTTACAAAGTACAAAGTTTCAAAAATGTACATGCATGGCAGTGGAAGTATTTTCAACTTTTCAAATAATGGTTTACATGTAGAAAGTTTATCAGTGTTGGTAATTGTTCGTATTATTCTCTTCTGTAAACAAAAAGTTTGTTTTGTTTCTGGTGCTTGTCCCCAAAATATTATACCATATTTTAGAAAGGAATGGACATTTGCATAATATACTGTTTGAAGGGTATCTGTTGTGCAATTTGCTGTTAGAACTCTGATGGCATAGTTTATTGTGCTGAGTTTCATATTGTTTCTAGGTGACAGTTCCATTTAATGCTATCTTGTAAAGTAAGTCCCAGAAACTGTGTTGTTTGTTTAAAGTTGAGGTGTTTACCATTAAATTCGATGTTAGGTGTATGCTGTTTAGATGAATGAGGATTATGGAAGGAAACTATGCAAGTTTTGTCAGTGTAAATTATGAGTTTATTTTGTTGGAACCATTGGATTAGGGTGGCAATAGTAGATTTGGTAGTTTATGTTTATTTCACCTATTTCTGCTAACCCTTCTGTCACCCGTTTTTCCAGGTCTTGGGATTCTGAAGTAAAATAGTGACTCCTGCATTTTTGCTTCCAGTTCAGACAGATGTATAAAATTTTCTATGTGATCTTTTTCCAGGTTCGGGATACCTGAAGAGAAATGCCATCCCATCAAGTTATGTCTTCGTTTCTGGTGATTTGAAATTATTTTTCTTACTTCATTTCTAATATATCTCAAAGTCAAAATTTTATTGGTACCTGAGGGTTTCTGTCTCCAAGTTTCGATGAACCTACGAACAACTGTGGAAATAGTAGGAAGTGGTTGGATTTATATATGATGATACATTTATTGTTAAAGAAAGCAGTTCAAACTTTGTATGACTACGTGAAGGATAATTAAGTAATTTACTCTATAGTAGAAATTGTAGTTGAAATTATTTTTTTCGATGGGAGAGTGAGCACCATGGTTAATCAAAGTTCTACTGTATCATGTTTTGTACATACATGCAGACATATGTAGTCTGTGTTTAAAGGAACATAAGAGTACAAATCAGTGGCCCTATCACATCATGGATGGGATGTACTATGAATAATAAGTATTGTGGTTAAAGGTGGTATGGCATAATAGTCTTCTACTCTGGTGAAACTGGTTCAAATCCTGTCCGATCCAAGATTATGAAGGCAGGATCCCTCTCATTCCACAATAATTTTCATAATTTGCCCTCATGTTATTCATGTATCACTCAAGGGTGCTAATGACCTAGATGTTTGCAAGCCATAAAGGTCTATAATAATGATGATGATGATGATATATTGCTTGCCACAGGGAGGGCATCTTGCACCATTGAGATTTCCCTGTTCCTGTGGTGTGTAGAAAATTGTAAGTGGAGAGAGTAACCTACATCACTCAATATGTATTTTATTGTCAACATGGTTTGTACTCTTGTGTTGGTGTCTTGGTAGTGAAACGTTTGAACATGTTCAAGTACAAGATGTAGTGTGTAGAAGAGTTACATTTTTTCATTTAGCCATGTTTTAATGTGAACTTGCATTATAAAAAAATTAATTTCCACTGTGATTATTTACTACTTGATGTATTGTGACTTCTTTTGGTTTTCTAAAACTTAATGTTATTTAATGTTACTTTCACTTTGATACTTTATGAAAGTTATAGTAAATTGTGGTGTTTGTAACTAGATAAAAGTTTTTTTTTTACCATGAGACTGATAAATCTAGTCACGTTATCCTATGGATATATAAAGGGTTTTACAGTAAACTTTTCTTTAAAATTAACATTGGCATTGGTACAAATTTTGTGAATTTCTTATTGTGAAGTCAGTCTTCTCACAGATATTCTATGGTTGACAGACCTCTCCCACTTCCTTGATGGATTGATATTCAGTTTGTAGATGGAAAATCTTCAGACTGTTTTTTAAAAATATTGTTGTATTTGGAAATGGGAAAAGTAGCGTGCTATTAAAGCTAATGTGAAAAGATACAAATTTTCTGGCCCCATCGGGAATTGAACCCGGGATGACTTGATGTTGAGTGACAACACTACCATCTGTGCCTCCACTGGGGTTGTTTGTTGGTAGAATATTGTTAGATGGTACTGGCTGATTGTCTTCATTTAATTGTCATTTTATCGTTACCTTTTCAAGACACCTACTGAATGTCTTCTAGAGTTATTCTGCTCTCATTTTTTTAATGCCTTTCTCATTTGTTAAACAGAATGATATTCAACTTGTATAAATGAAAATCGTATGGTTTCTTCATAGATTATTGTAACTAGTTCATCCTACGATATATCTATTGCTTTTAGAGATATGGTACTGGTGGATTGTCTTCATTTCAATATCAATTATTTCTACTTGACCTTCATAAGATTTGTAGCATGTAATTCTCTCATTAAATAAGCAGAGGGATTTATTCACCACTGTGGCTTAAGACAAATCCAACATTCCATTGACTGCTTTCTATTCAGCCAGTGGAGGAGGAAGGAATTTAATCACATTTCCCCATGAGTTTGATAAAATTGTATCACTTTTATGGATTTACCTGCATTTTTTTTCTCATGTGACTTCTTTTATCCGTCTCATTTATTTATTATTGATCTGTATAGTTGGTGGATATACAAAAATGACTACTTTTTTGCAAGTATACCCCATTTTCGTATACAGGTATGTCATATGAGAATGTCCTGTAATCTTATTATGAATAAATAGAATTAAGAGCATATATTTTCTTTGTGTACATTTCCTGTCAATTGTGTCCTGTTTTCATTTTCTATTTCATATGTGTAGTAAAATATTTCAGTTATACATCGTGTTAAAACTCACAAATGTTAATTTTTGTAGGGAAAGTATTTTCAGCTAAATTATTGTGAAATTATGAAGCATGAGATCGTGGGAGTGGGTGGTAGAGTACCTGGAATCAGGGCCGCGAATGTTCAATGCTAATCGCGTGACGCGCAAAAAGGCGCGACTGCCCTGCCCCAAGCGGAAAGTGAAAGCACTATCTTCACAGTTTTCAGGTTGACGGGCTTTTTAATCCCTTCGTACGGTTTATAGGTATTCCACATACTAATATTTTTATTTGAATTTAGATTTATTTTCTCTAGCCTGATATTTTTTCTATATTAAGTTGTAAGGCATGAAAGAAAATTACTCTTTATCTGTGGAAGGAGAGAGAAGAAAAACAACAAAGAAATAGAATAAAAAGTATACATTTATTCATAAAAATTAATTGTATATTAATATCATATCAATGATACAGAACTTCATAAACATTTCAGTCTGCTTTTCTCATGTAATTTAGTAAGAATATTTTTTTCAAACAGATAGGAAATGATAAAATATGTTTTGTTACACACAATACACTTAGTTTTGCATGAGGTAAGTTAAATACACTGAAAGAACAAATTGAATAATCACATTCATGAACCAGTTGTATTAACAATAACAATTAAACTACAATACCCATGTAGTTCTCAAGTGCACAAATGTTTTAAAGTATTTTCATTATAACATGTTCTATATTCAACATAAAATTCTCAACTAAAAGTTAACATATAACCTTTCACAAGGTCATATGCAGAAATAAAAAATTTTTGTTGACAATGAAGCATAAGAAAATTGGGAAGCATATTTCACTTAGATGAATCAAGAACAGTAAATAGCACAAATTTAATAACCCCCTTTCATTAACAAATTATGACTTATGGTTTACTCTAGTACAATAGTAATGAAGACTTTTTTTCAACACAAATTTTTGAAAATTATCAACCAGATTATCTCCATGAGTCTCGCAGGAAAGCATTGGTCGAAGATTCTTCCCAGCACAAGTAATCAGGTAGTTCTTCAGACCATAACAGTGTCCAAAATCCATTAAATAATTTAAAAATGAAACATAAATTCGGAAAAGTTCATTTACTAGAGACAAATTTGGTGAACTACACCCTTTTCAAGTAGAAAGACCAGATGGTTGACGATGAGGAGAGTTGAAAAAAGATTGAAAACAAGAGAAACAAGAAAGTAGTGGTTCAGAGAGATGGTTAGTGCGAAGAAAAGAATAAAAGAGATTCCTGGCCATTTCTAATCCCTCCTCTGTTTCAATATCACAGGGTAAGTTTTTTACCCATCTAGTGCTCGCTTCCACATCCTTGCTAATAGAACAAAATGTGTGTAACAAGGCAGTGGAAGAGCTTCTTCTAAACTACAAAGAAGAACTCTTCTTCTGAACTGTCAGGGCCAGTGCCTTCATACGACAAGAATATCTCTTACCCGTCTTTGGCTTGCCCGTATTACTCAAGATAGATTTAATGATCTCCTTACTATATTCAGGTAGCAGCTCCAGTGCAGAGAAATCATCCTCTGCCACTGGATGCATGCTAAGACGCCGTCTGGCCATCCGAACGTACTGATCCTTTAACTTCTTTGCTACCTCGTACATCCTGGAGTTTCTCAGGGAAGTGAATTTGCCACGAGGCAACCCCATAAGCCTCTTTAAACTAAAACTCCTCCCCCGGCGTCTTGAGGATGAATGAGACAAGGAAGTTAAATTACTTGTGCTGGGAGAAGTCAGCACAGGATCCACCACACCTGGAGCTGGAGTTGTGTAGGGCATGGTGGTTGAAATCAATGTGTCCCCTGAGGTGGAAGGTCCACAGTCCAGCACTCCTTCCAGTGTCTCCACTCCCAGGTCATCTTCAACTTCCATGCACTCTACTTCAGTATAGATGGGGTGATCTGGACAACATTAACAATAACAGTTCAACAATAACCTAAGATAGATAATCGAAATAAATAAATCAAATGGTAAAAAAGTATTATTTTCACAAAATTTTCATTTTACAAGACACTGCAAAGTTCAAAATACTCTTTCACAAAGAGAGAAAAAAAATTATTTATAGGAGCATACATATTTAGAATTTTATAAAAAATTCAAAAATAAATATTAATAAACTGATTTAATTAAAAAACAACAAAGATATGTTCTAATATTAACTCTTCTATACTTCTCATATAAGTGAAACAATAATTGCAAGATAAAATAATTTCCATTAGTCCTAGAACTTACCATCTGTTAATTGGTATTCATTGAATTCTACCAAATTCCCCATGGTCTGAATACCAGGAGGATCTGCAAGTAAAAGATAGGAATAATAGATTGCCAGTTAAAATGATTAAAATAATTTTGTCTACCCAAATGTACTCACTTCTTGCATTGTCAACGACCTGGTGAAAATTGCGACGGACTGTGACTCGAACCCGGGATATCTAATATAGCCGCAGGTGGGCTGTCCACTGCACCACCCGCCTGGAATTTCAAAACCCGTCTACAAAAGGTCCCGGGTTCGAGTCCAAGTCCGTCGCATTTTCACCTGGCCACAGACGATGCAAACTTTCCTCCTCGAATAAATACTCAAAAGTAGTGAGTTAAAAACAAATCGGGGTTGGAGTAGCAGGAATCCTCGAAATGGAGAGAGCATAGAGAAATAGTCTTCCATTTCGGGAAATCCCACTCTGCTGGGTCGTGGGCCTAAAACTGTCACGTTGGTCGTTGGCGCCTCTACCATGTCGCGTTGGCTTATAGCGCTACAACAATAATATACAATGTCGCGTTGGTCGTTGCTATGTATATATTTAGAGTTGTCTTTGTCCCAACGTCGGGGGGCTGTCTCTTATACACATCTAGATGTGTATAAGAGACAGCTACAATACCCATGTAGTTCTCAAGTGCACAAATGTTTTAAAGTATTTTCATTATAACATGTTCTATATTCAACATAAAATTCTCAACTAAAAGTTAACATATAACCTTTCACAAGGTCATATGCAGAAATAAAAAATTTTTGTTGACAATGAAGCATAAGAAAATTGGGAAGCATATTTCACTTAGATGAATCAAGAACAGTAAATAGCACAAATTTAATAACCCCCTTTCATTAACAAATTATGACTTATGGTTTACTCTAGTACAATAGTAATGAAGACTTTTTTTCAACACAAATTTTTGAAAATTATCAACCAGATTATCTCCATGAGTCTCGCAGGAAAGCATTGGTCGAAGATTCTTCCCAGCACAAGTAATCAGGTAGTTCTTCAGACCATAACAGTGTCCAAAATCCATTAAATAATTTAAAAATGAAACATAAATTCGGAAAAGTTCATTTACTAGAGACAAATTTGGTGAACTACACCCTTTTCAAGTAGAAAGACCAGATGGTTGACGATGAGGAGAGTTGAAAAAAGATTGAAAACAAGAGAAACAAGAAAGTAGTGGTTCAGAGAGATGGTTAGTGCGAAGAAAAGAATAAAAGAGATTCCTGNGGTGGCAGTGTGTATTCGTAAGAATACAGTATCATGTGGAGGTGGTGGGGATTTTCCGTAGAGATGGAAAAGTTGCACACGGCCCATCAAACGACTCGTGGGAATGGTAGGGCGTTGTCTATAAGTTTAGATGCATTTAGGAAGAAGGAGGGAGAAACGTCATATGGGGGGGATGCCATGGTGCGGCTGTCACATGCCTATGTGTCATCTCGCGTGACCACAGTGAATACAGTGTCTCACCACACACAAAAACAGGAAAGGTTCCTATCTCTCGCGGCTGGCGTCGCGTGGTCGCGGCGCTCGGAGGTCGGAGGCCCTACTTAGGGGATCAAGTAACATCCTAAATGTATCGAGACCATTGTGAGGGCCGTAGGTAACCATCAGCCCTTTCTATTAGCAATCGGAGAAGGTCGAGACATCCTGGGAGACTCCCACGGTACGAGACGAAGGGTTCTGAGAGGGAAGCGTCATGTCGCCTCGTGACAAAACTCCAACCATTTTTCGCACGTATTCATGTAGGCAGCCTTCCCCGGGATTCGGTGGATGAACAGATTCTTGTTCTTCCACCTCGTGACCCCACAGAGAGAGCATTTCTTACTGTAATATTTCAAAAAATACAATTAATACCACCTCATAGAATACATTTACATACTATACCACGAAAAATAAATTACTTACCCGAGCGAAGACATTTTGGCACTAATCCACAAAAAAGAAATAAAAAATCTCGTTCACAATTACCGCAGTGCAGCCGTAGAGCTCGCGAGTCAGCAGTAGTATGGCGGTTGCTTTTGTTAGCTTTCGAATCAAACTCGTAGCCCCTTTTTACGGGGATTCCCACAAAAATATTGGTTCTAAAGTGTCTTAATAAGAGCGATCTAGCGGTTGGAAACGTCACTATTACAGGCTACACTGGCGATATCTGTTGGCAAGTGAAAGCAGAAAAGTCGACCATAGCCGCCTTTGAAGCGCCTCTCCCTTGCCTGGAATGATGTGACCGTGAAGGATGGGGGAAGGGAATCGGGAACTGCCACGCGCCCCAGTGGCCGCTTTTAGAACTAGGCTCGGACTAGTGCGCATCAAATAATGTTAGGAGCGCTGAAAACTGTTAACGCACCGGTAGTGTTGGAGAGGGGATCTGGTTTATAGTCTGTGGTCTCTAGTAAGCAGCAGTCAACAGTCAGTGAGGGGAATCGAGTTCCCCCACCTAAGGAGATGGAGAGAGACAGAAATCTATCAACGTTTTCCCCTCCGAACAACCGTCGCGTAAAGGCTGTTGGCTGAACGTAGCACCTTCCTTACGTTTACGTTGGAGTTGACCCATCTTGGCGGACAGGCCAGTCGGATGACTTCGAAGGGGAGTTGTGACGTCAGAATTTCGTTCATGGAAGAAGAAGCGTAGCACATGCTTGAGAGAAATAACATCACAACATCTTGGGGGAAGGGGAACAGCGGGAAAAACGGAACATCGTGAAGCAGCATTAAACTTGGTTAAGTGTCTTAAACAGGTCTTAAATTCATTGAAATTTGCTGTAATCTATGCATATTTATATGATGTTGTCGGGGAGCTATTCATCTTTATAAGTGCTAGATTGATATTACTTAAATATGAAAAGTGTGTTCTGGAATGAATCCCCACAAAATATCAAATAAGAGAAGGAATCTATGTACTGACAGAAATTACGATGACATAAATTCAATTGTAAGAACAAATAGTTTACTGAAGACTAAGTAAATTTGAATGTACATAATTAATTACATATAAAGGTACATTGTCAATAGCCTTTAAGTAGAATTGAGAATTGAATCATTTCCTGATAATACATAAGTTACTCACATGTATCAGAGTGGAGTTTTATATCACATAGGATAACGTTGCGCATACAATATGAGTTTATCACTGAATTTATGCTAGTTGCGAGAGCATGTGTGGCTCGCAATGGTAACGCGTAGTAGAATCAATTTCACTGAACAAAGCGCATGGCGTGTACGTGAGCAGTGTTGCTCGCACCATGAATAGCAGTAGACTGAACTTGATACTGAACTGAATTCAAGTTAATGCATGAACACGTGTGGTTCGCATGATAACGCGCAGTAGACTGAATATCTGGGTCAAAAATCAATAACTTCAGTTGCTAGGTATTCTCATATAATCAAGCAGGTCTCCTGGTACAGTAGGCACAAATAGGAGTGTGTAGGCACGTGCAGGAGTGGCTTTGACTATTGTAAGTTAAATGTTATGTAGCTACCGCTACAGTCATGTTTACGTTGGCGCCTCAGAAAGAGCATAAATACGGTACTTGAGACTGAGGAAAGACAGGAACAGAATGAAATCAAATTAACTGAATACTTGTCTCTAATATGAAAATGACTTACAACAAAGTGACAAATGATGAAATTATTTAATGTATTGATGTTTCGTTCGAATTTCAGAAGCATGCATATTTTCTTAATAAGCATCATTTATTCTTAATTAATAATGAGTATAATGAGAACCAGTACAAGAAAAAATATTTCGTAAGCGAGCGGAATCGTAACCGATCGTAACCAAATTTCTGCTACGCAGCGGCGAGAAAGACGGCCGTTGAAAAGGACGCGTTTTGCGTTTTGTTGTTTGTACGACGGTTATAAAAGTTCAGTGAAAAGAACAGTGGTTGAGTACGACGCATTTATTCTTGGCTAGAAGCGGAAAGGGGATAGGAAATTTACTAACACATAAGGGATGGCGTCGTTAGATTTGAACTAGGATCCAACGGAAAATTACCAGAAAGACGTTGAAGGAGACGAGGTCAGCGTTAGTGACAAATTTTGGGTTTTAAAGTACAACTGCCAGAGAAACTCATGCTGTGGGTGGGGAGAGAGGTAGAAGCTCTTTACAAATTTAAAAGGATAAGAGGATCGACAATAGACAGCGATCCAGAGAGCGTGGGTGTGAGGGGGCTCGATCCGTCGCTGGTGAGAATTGTCTAGGGACAGCGGCAGACATCACGAGGCAGCAACCGTTGGGCGGGCGTCGTACGACGGTTAAGAAAGGACGCACTGAAGACAAGGGGAATGACAGTTAAAAGTTCGAAAGCTTTCTAAATTCAGTTTGTTATTATTCTTAAAAAGCGTTAGGTTTAAAATTTTGGAGAAGACGGTTGAGAAAGGCGGCATCGTTGAAGTGGGAAAGTTTCATAGGAAGGAACGTTCTGAGTGGTCAGAAACATGCACCTGTCGTTGTAAGTTTAACCAATCATGACAACTACGGATGGAGGGTGAATTTGTTATTACTGGCGAAAAAGAGTCACATGGTTTTCAAAATTGTATCACGTGAGTTAACTTCGGATGGGTCGAGTGGGAGTGATAAAATACGACTCCGAGACGCTCTAAGACATCTTGATCATCATTCTAGCGTTCGGAGACAGTCAGAGAGATTCATTCGATCATTTTTCGGTGTACCATTTCGAGATTCGGATTTTTTATTCGAGTATTTTCGAGAGACTTCCATTTGATGTCGCGACTCGATGAGTCTGAGATCATGTCTAGATTTTTGATCGTGAAATATCGGACAAGTTGGTTTTAATTACTAACTTGATTGCATTCTAAATTGTGCAGAACTTGCAAAGATTCAACGTTAATGATTTTATCCCAGAATTAATCGGAGAATCAACTGTTTGTGTTTTGAAACGAGTAGCGATCGCAGAGACTAGTGAATCGCGTTACATCAAGTTGAACGAACTCTCGTTTTCAATGAACTTTACTATGACAGTGAACGCGGAAATTCCGAGAACGAGAGACTCCAGGGCGGCCCCCCGACTTCCAGAGAAAGCAGTTTTTTGACGCTGGAGGGGCTACAGCTGGTACGAAGGAATAACATACACCACGAGCTGAGTCTGGACAAGGGTATCCAATCTTCTCATACGCTTTAGACTGATCTAGTCGTCAAATAAAAAGGTAACCTGAAGATGCTGGTGCTCCCAATAATAAATGTTTTAAGTGGCAGCGAGAAGAGCGTGTGCATCGAGCTAGAATCGTAATGGCCCGTGCTCAGAAACACTTGTGTTTATATAATTAATGAGGGCAGTAAGAAGTATGAGCAACGATGGTGGTGTTTTAAATTTAATCAATATTTTTGTAACTAACTGGTAATTCATAAATACTAGAAATTCTTTAAAGAAAAATTAATGTTAATGTTTTGTGATTTACGTGTGATTTTTGGGGGTTTGTGCATGGTAGTATTGATTAGTAGAGGGTAGCCATGAGTAATTAAGTCAAGTTTATTTTGGTAAAGAGCGTTTTCCTTTAACAAGGAGCTCCGTGTGTGGTGTCTACTTAAGTAAAAATAATACGAATCCATATTTTTATTTCATTAAATTCCCTTTTCATTTGTTTCATTACAATAGCCTATTTCCCCTCCCTTTTTCTTTTGTTCTGTTACTATATATACAGACAATTTAATTAAAGAGGGGGCCAAAGGCAGTTGTTCATTACCACTTACCTGACTCCATTAGTCAGCTTCTCCAAAACTGCCCATTTTGCCCCACTAATGACAAAAAACCAGGACATTAGGGATTCGGCCCACTTTACTGGTCGTAAAATTTACCTCTGCCTTAACAATGGAAACAACACCTTGTAAAAATGACTTAATTATATATTTCTACTAATAATACATTTCACAACATATTTTCAAAATAAACCCTTCTCATAAAATGTAATGTTAAAATACCCCCTTTTTAAAATCCCCCAAAATGCACAGATATGACATTCAATAATACAATTTTTTCTTATTTGTTCTTCTCGATCGCTGCATTTTAACACTGACTCATTGACGTTAAAGTTCATGTTTTTAGTGATCAAGAGGCCCTTCTCTGACTTTACCACAATACCAGCCTTAAGATAGTGGGCCATAATTACTTCATAAAAATTAATACGCCTCCAAAACTCTTCGACCATTTTACACGCTTTACCAGAATTTCCCTTGATGTTCACACAACTTTGAGCACGCCAAACGCAGTCATGCAAATTACCTTAGTGTTCTACAGACTGGCTTCCCGCTACCGAACGTCACGCCTTACGCCATGCTGTCACTGCCCCGTTGCCATTACTGCAGGTAGTGACGCTCGCTCGATCCTCGCTGATCCCGCAGTGTGGCTCCCCCACACGGAACGGAAATAGGTCGTTGGCTTGGTCGCCCCGCTCAACTTGATGATAATGAACAACGTCGGAATATCACTAATACTGTTCATTTCCAAAAACGTTCATCCCTCGCGAAAGTCAGATCTAAATGAGAGTTAGTTCGCGTAAAGCTCACAAACTGAGTCCAAACGCTGGTGGCGAGACCCTAACTCAACAAAATCATTATTCACCGTACGACTAAAAACAAATGAGTGAGCATCTGATTATAATCACTCAATCAGAAGCAACTTTAAGCGAGATCGGCAAGACGTATTGCTAAACCTCGGAGATTTCCAGAGTGAATATTTTCTGATATCTCATCTCGTAACAAGTTCACAATAATCTCATAATCTTGAACTCTAAAAATATCTAACTCAATCATCATAAATGAATTATTTTAATCCATCTCGAATGAGTGATCTCAAAAATCATAGTACACGACCTCGTAATGAACCAGCGAGAAAGAACCGAAGAAGAACTCTGAAGAAGCAAGCATTTTCTCGTGGTGTCTGCCTTCTTGAAACCGTTTCCTTGGCCAGTGCCCCAAGATCTTCGAAAATAACTCCACCCATCTCTGACGTAACGATTTTTGGCGTCCAATGACTATCAATTTGTACTCCACGTGGAGTATCCCTGATAGACTTGTCATGAAGTGACGTAGGTCGGTTCTCAGCCCATGATCGTATTTTTTAATACTCCTACTTTTCCTCCGTGTGTCTTCCCATCTGTTTATTCTCTGGCACTTTCCAGTAGTTGTAACCTTCTTCTTTTCTCACCACTTTGTGTAATTGAGATAATAATGCCTCATCCTCGGCGTTCTGACGTTGCCACTTTATTTTGACATGTCTGGTAAATTTCATCAAACACATATATCAAAACGTCCTCTTTACCCAGAGACATTTATCGCTGTCGTCCCTCCAAACCGATGAAATTAAAATTTCTCATATCCTCTCTCCCTTCAAGAATTGTTTATAACTGGCTTTCATTTTTCCATACACAATTTTCGAGGACAGCTAATTTTCCGTCTCTTTCGCTGAAGAAATTACTACTTCTCCTGTTCTAAACACAGACCTACGAAATAACACTTAATATTTATCCTTAAACCTCGCCTGAAAGCTTTCTCCTAACAAATATTGTTTCCATGGCTATTACTTTTAACACACCAGACCCTGTTTAAATTCCTGAAGCCAGCTTGCCAGCCTGCTCGCTTCTTGTCGCAAGACAACCTCCATTT
>NNCF01139048.1:29959-81040 GCA_002313205.1 Laupala kohalensis
AGCAATGAACATGAGTTTAAATGAAGCTGGTCTTGAAAGTTGGGCGCCAAATTACCCAAAAGAATTAGGGCAATTAATTTAAATAAATAAAAAACATTAGATCTCTGGGTATTCAAATTTTAATTAAGGATTCGAGTTATTTGATGAGGTGGAGACACACACAGGGTTCCTCATGGAAGACGCAATTTACAAATAAAAGAACTAAATTGTTTATTAATCAAGATTACAAAGCACTTAAAAATATCATGCATTCTTCTTCGCTAAGGCGCACATACACTTCCCCAAAATAACACAACACAGCAATATTGGCGATCACAGTCATACTTGATCTCACCACTGGTTAAAAATGCTGAAGGCACATCATGGTGAAATTTATACAAAATTAAGTGGTTGATCACTTATTATTTAAATTAGGCCCTTTTGAACAAAGTTAGTTTTGTTTAGCGTCTTTAACTGGGCCAAGGTAATCTTAGCTTCAAAGCACACGCATTTCTTCTTCGCTGTGCGGGTTAAACGGCTGGATGCATTCCAGCTTTTAGGTTACCTTTTTCGAAGATTTAGCAGACCAACTGTGGTGATGTCGAACAGTTCAATGGCCCTTGGCGTCCCCTAGAGCCAACCGCCTCGCGTTGCACCCGGCTCGTTTAAACGTCGCCATTCATTTAGCGAAAGTCAGTCCCTCTACCTCGAAAATCCTTCCTATCACGATCTGCATCTTAGGAACTCGATCCCCTCAGTTCTGATGAATCGTTTCCAGGAACGCGCCTCCTCTAATCAGCTTGGATCCCTGGTCCCTTATTTCTCGTTCAAATTATTTGAAGTGTTGAGCGATCATTTACAAATCAGGAACGATGCTCCATAACAAATTTTCTGATGTTCCAAATTAACAATTGAATGTTTCTAAATCTCGGATGAAACTCCGCGCATTACTCAACGTACACGATGGTAAATATCTGAGTCTCAACTGCGTCTCAGTAGCGTAATGACTTGCATCTGAGTAGCATAATGATTGCGTCTGAGTAGCGTAATCTTTGCTTCCGAGTAGCGTAAAAGAACAACGTCTCACCTGCCTCTCCTCTTTATCCATTCGTACCGCCTTCCTCGCCCCTGGATTTCGAAGAAAGAAGATCTCATGACGAGTAAAAGTTTTCCCCCAGGCACTCCTCCGTCGCTTTTTATCAAAATCAATTATCCAGTCATCATGTTTTCCATGCTCCATGTAAGTCTCAGACAGTGCGTATTGAATATTAATCTTATCTCGCCTCGTCAACTACGACTCCGAATGTGCTTTGCCCACACTGCACCCCACCGACTAAATAGACATTAACTTTTACGAGGCCCTGCTCTGGCCTCGGCTTGGGATTCCGCAACCTTCAGCTATCCCTTGCGTAGCTTGTTTATTTCACATGTCACGTTTGGCTCCCAGACGAAAACACTCTCTTTCGTAAATCGGCCATAGTGATTATGCATAATAACCTGTTATTAGACCTTTTTATAATAACCCCGTTTGGTAAATTTTATAAATGTACTTCAATGAATCACTTTGACCTATGACTTAACACAATTTCTTTTACTACTTGGCTCTTGTACTAATGTGAGATAATAGGAATTTATCTTTTAATTGAGATTACTTATATATCACTCCAATATGAAAATTCTATTTGAAGATTTTTTTTACAAGATATATAATTTATTTTATTTGCCATTATAATGCCCTTGGGCCCTTGATCAGAATTGATGGGGTGGTCCCTTGCTTGTTTCTGGAGAGCAACTTAGTTTATTATCCCCCACATGGTCATATGCAACTTGCAACTGCTTTAAAAAGAATAAAGTTTGTTTATTTATTTAAAATTTCCAATTAGAGCAATAGGTGACCTTGCTATGGAATAAAGCATGATTTTTAGAAGTCATAGCATACTTAATGTTTTAAAACTACACATAAAACCCTAGTTTATTGACTACTGAACAAATATGTCTATCCCATATCATATGTTGACAAAACGAAATTTCAACATATTTACAACTTTTTACCCATTCAGTTGTTAATACCATTGATCATGGAAGGTAAACATTCAGCATAAAATACCAAATGCGATGTATACTGTTTTACCTACAATTAGTGCAAATTTGTTTTGAAGTAACCTATTATATATTTGCAGATATAACCTATTATTTATTTGCAGATTTATTGGTGGCAAGTCAGTCATCTTCAGAAATTAATAAAACCATGTGATGAATGTGATATTTGTGAAAACCACATTTGATCAAAATGAAGTGAAATGTTTTTAATTTAAAGCTTGGTAGCATACAAATTAGATTAAAATTGCATTTTTAAATAATTTAATTATTAATTTTCCAACTTTCAGATAATGTCAATTTCATTACGTCTTTACCTACCACTGTTTATATGTAGACTAGATTTAATGTAGTCTACTTATCTGCAATTTTGATGACCAATAAAGATTTTCACACAGTCCTTTATTGTGTGTAGCCTGCAGCTTTCATTTCTATTACAATACTTTTTCTTTACAGTCTTGCATCTTGGATGTAAAGAACTTGGTCCTTTAATTGTTCAAACTTTTTCTTTGAGTTAATATCTTTCAATTTCATCTTCATTAATGTCTTTTTTTCACATTTATAATTTTTAAGTGCCGATTACTTTTTTGCAATTCCCTTATGTCTTAAGAATTACCCAAAAAAAGGTGATGTAATGATTGTATATTTTTTTATTTAATTAGAGCATAAGCCCACATACACACATCATTCCCCAAAAGTAACACTATGTCACTATATAAAAAGTAGGAAGTCTCTTTGAATTATTAAGGGTTATTCCATATCAAAACAACACAATTTTTTAACAAATTCTACCTCACCATACCACTATTGATAAATTTGGCATAGCAAGTTAACTCACTAATATAAAGAAAATCCCCTATTATTATATTCATAAGTCAACTGGTTTTGAAGTTAAAACTCTTGAAAGTTGCCAGTTTTGTCCAATAAATGTGCAATCAGTGTTAATTTAAATTACATTTGCTATTCATCTACTTGACCTAGGATGTTTTTTAACGTAGCATTTCAAACCTCTTTTTATGATGTGCAAAATGACAATTTTTTTAATGTAAGTTTTTTCAAGTGTAAAAAACAATTTTCAAATTTAATTTTCCAAAAGTTATGTTTATTAAATTTTCATAAAATCTCAAAAGTTGTTCACACTATTGTTAGTTATTCCCCATGTTTCATTTTGGGATCATAAAAGCTCATTTTACAATCAACACAACCATTATCTAAGTTATAAAGTCAATAAGAAATAGGAAAACACATAAAAATCACTCACAAGTTGGACGAAACAGTTTCGGCTTCAAACCTTCCTCCTTTTAAATGTTTGTATTTGTATAAAAATAGCTGGTTCATATTTATCACTTTCCTCATAATTTAGATTGTGCTAATGTTGCTCAGTACCTGTAGATCTGTTGATCAAGTAGTTACCATTATATACTATACCATAAACTAGTTTCATTGAAGGGAATGTGTGAAATATTGAACTACAATGACTAATTTGCAATATGTTTCTTAACCTGAACAAGGAAATCTGTTACTTTTTAGAAATCTTTTTATTAAAGTATGAACATTTTAGAAAACTTTATTAAATATAAAAGTTCAATTAAATTGTCTATATATTATATCTTGTATATGTGGATTCACATGAAATTGCTCATTAGGAAAGGCATTTGCTAGGCACCATAGGTTATATTTTACTGAAAATGTATTTTTCAACATCCAGTAAATTTTGGTCAATTATTGCTATAATAATGTCACGGGGCTGACATGACGCAAAGGTTTTTTACGATAATATCCCTCCAGGGCGGTTGTTTAAATTACCAGTTTCTCTCATACTTCATGATCTCATGCCCCACGTGTGTGTAGGCATTCTACACGTACGTCTTTTTAAAAGGCCCTTTCATAAAATTGTATTGGTTCTTAATAACGATAATATTCCTTATGACAGCTGCTTCTTATGGCAGCCGCTCCCATGAACTGCTCAGAACCGCTCCCAGGCGCGTGTGCATTATTGGGTTCTCAATTACTTTGGGCTCTGCACTTTAGACCCCATTAGTCACCTAACTCATATTGCTTGCGGGTCGCTCGTTCGTTCGCCGCGGCAAACAAACCCTCCTTGTATCACTCTGATTACGCAGCAGGGTGTTCTCTGGACCCATGGAAATTAGGTCACGCACGCACTAATACGCACTTAGGCGCCCTCACCACATCGCTCTCCCCTACCCTTCCCCCAAATGTATCTGAATGCATGGGCCAAAGCCCATCCCTCTCCACAAATTACCGTAGTGCCGTGTGCAACTATTCCCCTTCCCAATTCCTTTCCCTGCCATGGCGAGCTCTTCAATATATTCTAATATCCACGTGTAGCCCCCCACCCCGATGAGGGCGGGTTCTCGGGTTCGTTGCGCTCCCGGGAAGATGCACACCAATCCCCGCACCCCACCCTCGAGGTTACTTAAGCCGGTGACCACCCTTCCCAAAAGAACTTGTTTTTTCGGAAACGTTGTGACGTGCCGTGACTGGACGCGAGACCATTGTGTTCACCGTGGCTACCCGGAGCGCAACCGACAACAGTTCTGATGACGACCTGCCTGACGGTTATTAAAAACACTTGGAACATTTTGACGGACCCTGCCGTCTTTTCGGGGCCATCAGGCATGTTAATCCAATATGTTGAGTTCTCGCCCCGCTGGGGATATGTAACGTAGATGTTTAATTATTTGCCCAAGAGGGCATCAATATAACTGTTTAATTACAAGCCCACTTCGGGCTCATTTCAATTATTAAACCTTTTAATATGTGTCTATATTTTATTAACCGAACGCCAAAATCTAAATAGGGAATTCCTTGCCAAGTGAGTCACTGTAACTATTAACTCTGAGGACTATCCCTTCCATCGTTGGGACGAAGGCGACGCTACATTTCATAGCGCGACCCAGCGTGACAATAAGACATTAAAATTTGCAAATTTACATTAAAAAAAGTCTGATACCCTATACATTTCTTCCACAGATGAAATCATGCAAATATAACTTTCAAGGTACGGAGTGATGAGAAAAATAGGAACATACTGCACAAACAAGCCCATTAAGTTTAAATAAATTATCAGAAATTTAGGGTACACACTCACCTGGAAACTTAAAATGTAGACTAATTTTTGACTCTCCTATTTTATCTTAAATTTAATGAAATTGGGAAGAGTTGCTAAGTCTTCTCCAAAGAAAAAATTTAAGAAGTTACAAATAATGGTATTTTCAGGGAATGTTCATTAAGTTTTCCCCATTAAGATTAATTAATTTTAAAGTGTACCACAGATATGTTACTTATATACACACACACACACATATATATNTTTCTCTGCCCTGGTAGGTACTTATTTAAACAAACAAACACAAAAATAAAACTTGTAACATTTTCTAAAGGAATTATTTATTGGCCAAAAAAGTGGTGGGATTAAAATCCCAGATACATTGAATAATGCAACACTAAATAATTAAAACAGCAGATAAATTTTCATCTGAACCGAGTGAAGCACGTACGAAAGAAAATCAAAAGGGCGACCAGTGATTCGTCTCGGGTAGCATCAGCGTTGCCACTTGTCATCTGACGTCATAAGGTCTCGAAGGAGAGGGCTCGCTGACATTACGAGGCTCCTGTAAAGTCGCCCGCCTGCTGAACCGCCATCTTGGCATGCTGACTTTCTTACGTCCTACGGCCGGAAGAGCGTCACCTTACGTAGATCTTACGTTACGTTTACGTCCATTATAGATCAGCCTTAAAGCTATTTGAAATTGTTCTAGCGAGGAAACAAAGTTCCTGTGCATTTCTTGATGTTTTCGCAAAGCTATTCGAAATTGTTCTTACTCGTTTATCGACACTTTATTTTCACACTCTTCTCCTTCTCTTTTTACTCAAAGGAGTAAATTTTGAATAAACCAATGTGATTTCAGGAAATAATCCACAGAAGCTCAACAATCGAGAAGTGTCACTCATTTGCATAAAAAGTGTTGAGTCCACAGACTATTCACTCTACCTTTGTTGCTTGTTGTGACCAAATTATCAACAGCAGGGTACAAAAACGAACACCAAATTGCTGCAGAGAGAAAACAATGATTACTGGAAGGAATAAACATAGAAAATTGAGTGGGGTAGAATTGGAGATGTAAAGCCTATATTTAAAAATTTTGAAATTTGTGGGAAACTCTGTTTGGACAAATTTAGAAGAAAATCATTGGGACATCCTCACCTAAAGAGAGGGACAAATTCCTATGAAGTTGAACAAGAAATTGAAAAGGTTGAAATTTACAAGTGGTTACATGAGGGTAATGCAGTTACTAAATTTTTGGATGAAACCAAAAATATCGTGAATTTACCCAGTTTAGAGTTTAAAAGTTTAATAAGGATGAATTGCAGTTTCTCAATCTGGATTTAAAAACTTGTGTGGACTTTAGTTGTGATTTAAAGAATAAGTCCTAGATATTGAGTTGGCTATTTAAAATTTAAAAAAAGGGGGAGAAATGCATTTTGAGAGGAAAATGTGAGGATGTTTTGAAAAATATTGATATTTCAGGTAAGAAACATAAGTGTAAGAACATTGTTTGGGGCAAGTTGAATACAAAAAAAAAGTAACAACTGTAAAGTATATACAGTTAACTAAATGAATTTTACATATACATTTTATTGAGTGCAAAAGAAATGTTAGAAAAGAGGATTTGAGTATAATACTTTTACTTGTATAGATAAAGGCCACACTATGGACTGGGATAATATTCTTCTCAGAAATACTTCTCAGGAACATTAACATAAAAATTATAATACGGTAAATTTAACATCTGACCATGATGTTACCCAGTTAAGTTTTCTAAATTGAAGTGTATTTTTTTAAATTTTGTGTTCTACCCGCTTCTTTGTTTGCTTAGTAGAAATAGTCATAAAATATTTTTAATAAAATGTGATGTTGTGAATGTTTACTAAATGTTGACAAGTTTGTGGAACTAATGCCATGAATCCATGTTATGTATTGACACTATTGAGAAATGAATGATGAAGTCACAAACCTGTAGATGAAACATTGTGTTCTTAAGATAAAAAAGTATTTTGTATCTACCAAAAAAGGTTGTATTCATTCATTTGGTGAACTTTTAAACAATTATCATTTTTAATAAACAAATTATGATAAACACCCTGAACTGTGCAAGTTGAATAATCAAAATTTATATTTGGGTATTTATGTGGATAGTAATTTAAGTTCACAAAACTTGTCAAAAAGTGTTTTCCTTTATGCATACCCTAATGTGTCTTCGTAATTTATTACCCACTTCCATGAGAAAATTTCTGGTAAATTCACTAATAATGCCAGACTTTGACTACTGTGACTATCTTTTCAGATTTAAATTCAAAGCTACAACACAAATTACAAGTTACACAAAATGCATCCCTCCGTTTCATATTTGATCTACACAAATATGACCTCAAATCAGAATAAAATTTAAAAGTTGAAATATTCCCTATTAAATTACGATGTATTTTCCACAGCCTCTTCATGCTGTTCAAGATTCTAAATAATAAACATTTAACTCAACTTGCTATGAGCTTTCAATATTTAAAACAAAATAGAACTAGAAATGATGAACTTCTCGTGGTACCACAACATAGAACGGCCATATTCAACAAGTCATTTACAATAAGTACAATCTGTGAATGGAATAAACTACCACCTGATGTGAGGCATTCGAATGGTGTCCATATATTTAAAAGAAAATTAGCCTC
Source organism: Laupala kohalensis (assembly GCA_002313205.1). Lineage (NCBI taxonomy): Eukaryota > Metazoa > Arthropoda > Insecta > Orthoptera > Trigonidiidae > Laupala > Laupala kohalensis. The sequence goes on from NNCF01139048.1 coordinate 37,790, forward strand.
TTGGTTGCGCCAACATCCTCCATAGTATGAAATAAATACCTAGGCACTTTCCCTAATACCTTACTTTTTAAAAATTATTATTATTAATTTATATAATTATCATATTTTCCTTCTCTTGCAAACGCCACTTCTATTTTCAACTACCCTTTCTTCTATCTCTTTATTCTTAAAAGTATCTTCTCCCCATATTACTTCTACTAGTCCCTCTCCCCTTCTACTTCTACCCCTCCCATTCTACATTGTCGTAACTTCCCAAATGTAAGATATTGTTTTATGCTATGTCCTGTAATTTGTAATTAATTTTTTATGTAAGTACGATGTAAACCATAGTATAATGTTATATCTAAGAGTAATTTTATTCTGTGTAAAATGAAATATATCCTAACAGTATTTATATTTTTGTAATGTTTCACTTAATTTTGATGTAGTTATGTAATGTTATATTCATTTTTTCTGCAAAACTCTTCTTTTCCTTTCCAATGAGATTCTTTTTTAACAGGTACTACATTAGTTTATAAATCAATTTTATCTTATAAATTATTTGTTATGTTCAACCTTAAGCCGCCATCCTGATGGGGTTTTCGCTGGGTTTCCCTTAATTGCTTAAGGTTCAATATCAGGATGGTCCTTAGCTTGTTTCCCCAATAGATATAGTAAATACCCTCCCATTCAAACTAATTTTGTAATGATATTGTAAATATTTTTAAAGTGGTTAGGCAGAAGAGCAGACCTCGGTCTGAGTCTCGCCACTAATAAAGTCATTTATTTATTTATTTATATTTGAGCAATTTATCTACACCACATTCCTTATCTGCTGAAGTTATAACAATAGTTTTGATATTGTTTTTAATTGCTTATCGCATAGATATGGCTATGAAACACCACCATGAAAGATTTTCCACACCCATACGGTGAGGAGGGGGAGGGGTAGAGCAAGGATACAAAAACATACGTATCCATGGCTTTAAGGTGGAGGTGCTTATCAATAATTCTGCATACAATTTCCTTATTGTCTATGTTTACCTGAATTGTCCTCCATTTGAGAAAATTTTATCCTACATTCTTCAGAACATTCCTGGTAACACTATGAACTGTTGCAGAATGAACACTTAAAATTAAAACCAACAGATATAATTTAAATCATTAAATCCTAGCAATAAACACTATACAAGAAAAATGTATTCAATGACACACAGTCTCAGATCTATTTGTTCAAAACCACAATAATTGCTTTGAAAGTAAATGAAAAAAACTCAACTTGTAAAATGACCTGTCCAACTTCTAAATTATCTTCTCATGTTATAGAGTATTCAAAAAGAAAGTACTCGAGTCAATATAAAATTTTGGTTCAGATTGAATAATCTACCATTCATTTAAGACAATTTTTGAAGAGGTTGTTTTAATACACAGTACAGTTAACTCTTGAATGACAAATAAAACAAAACACAAATCATTCATAAGACGACAAATTTGTATTTGTAATTCATATGGCTTGATGAGCAGGGACACTGCACAATAGCTGTTGGAAGAAAATGAATTATTTTTATTGTTGATATAACATGTCTATTACAATTCTTCATCAAAAATTTCTATTCATATATTACATGAAGCATTATAAAGAATGAAAACAAACCTTAAAATTGCCATTAATGAGGAATAAAATAAACAATAGTAAATTACAATAACATTGTCAACTGTATTAGCATTCTGAAGTATTTATACCATATTGTTTGAGCTTGTTTACAATTAATATATTTATATGAATGTATTTGGGACTTCATTCATCTAAATTCCTAAAATTCTATAAAAAATTGATTTTGTCGTGGATGAAAATGTTTTTGACATCAGTGGAAAGGAGAGAACAAACTCTACAGAAATTCACTCATTTAACACATTTGTTTCATTGTACTTTATTAAAAACTTGACATTTTTCACACATAACCATTACTACGGAGGTGGGATTTAAGGCAAAAGTATTTTCACTTGCTTTTCTTTTGGAACTAGTAAAAATTAAAACACTCATTACTTCAGTAAATTTTGATGAAATTTCCTTGCTCAAAACTAACTCAAAATCCATTTACCTTCACAAAAATGTGCACAATAGCATTCTCATGCATATTTTTGTATCAACTGTAAATCTGGCACTTACAAGATTGACAAAATACTCTTACACAACTACAATTGTTCAAATTACAAATTCATTTAGCCTCACAAAAGATAAGAGTGAAACATATCAAAATAAACAAGGCAAGAAATAATGATGAAAAAGCTTACACCTACAGTGTAAGGTATACAAAAAATATACAAACATTAATGAGCATGTGAACAGACATACCAGAAGAATAACCTATCAACATACCTTATTTCACAATGAAATCTAAACAAATTTTACTATATTCACAATTATTTACATTAATCTCAGCAAACCACCAGGAACAAATATTACCAACAAACAAAACAAATTTCTTAACTGAAAAGAGAACTTGGTATGGCTTTCACATCAATTTAGAATCATTGCAAAACATGTATATGTCACACACAATATTCTAAATACTAAGTCATCAGTTGATTTTGGCAAAAAATATTTCAAATTATGTTACAATAATCAAACAAATTCAGTCTCAACAATAATTTCAAAACATGAATACATGGTAAGTGCTACACAAATCTTCAATTTGAACTTGTTCCCATTTATTACATAAACACGATTCACAACATCCTTCAATCGAAATATCCATTCACACTTTTTTTTCCAACTAGAAATTATAAAATTACATTAAATTACTCTCTCTTTAACAAAGAAAGGGCAGGCCAATATAACTTAGTGACTTAACAAAGCACATCAGGAATAGTATCCTTCACTGATCAATCTCCTAGCCACTTGTCTAATAGAAAAAAGAATATGACCAATACAGCAAAAAGAAAAAGTATAACAAAAGTGAGTCTTATATAATGGAATTATTTTTCAAGAATATAAGCACTTATGAATGTGCATACTCCTCATCGATGAGAGAAAGCAGGAAGTTAATTTTTCAGCAAGAGAATTTTCTCAAAATTTTAATAACTTTTAAGGAAGCCACTATTCTGATGATTTTTAAATAAATTATACATTTTGTTATGGAAAAACTAAAGCATCAACATTCATCATTAATGATGATACACAATTGTGTCACAGAGAGAACAGTGACTAGATTTAAAAGCATGGAGGAACATTTTAGACATACATTTCACCTAGCATTCAGTAGATAAAGAGCACAGATGTTCTAAAATCAAACTCAAAGATGTTCTAACTATGCACTTTGAAATACAAGCAAACAGTAGTTGCACACAAGATAACAAGCAAAACATTTGTGCAAAATATTTATATTTTAACAAAATATAAATAAATTATTAATCATAATATTTTAAAGTTATTTATAGAGTTTATACAGTAAAAAAATTAAACAGTAAGATACAAGTGTATTGAGCACAAGATACTTGCAATAATTAATTAGACGTTTCCTTTTTCATGCATATTATAAAAGCATTAAAATTTTTAAGAATGTAAAATCTGAAGAATTTTATTAGTACTTTTCCTTTCAGTTCAATACTTCTTGGAACATACTATCTTATTACATGCTAACATGGGAATGGGTTTCAGGGGACATTTTATGCAATAACAGAAAGATGGAAGTTTCAAGTTTTTTCCATGGTAATAACTTGAACATGGTTATAATCGAGATAAGGAAAGAAATCAAATAATTCACACAGGCGATTATACAGGCCATTATCCCACCATGTGAAAAAGCTAGAAGATATGCACAGCATAATAATAAACAAATTATTCTACAATAATTATTTTGCATCACATTGGCATAGTTGTGTGCCAACACTGAAGTTGGATAATAACTTGTAATAATTATTACAGTTCTTATTTCTCAAAAGAAATTAATTGCAATACTTTTTAAAATTAATTCAATTATGTCATTCAGAAAAAATTGAAGCATTCCATTTTCTTGTCCACAGAGAATACAAAATAAAATGACAAGATAACCATAACATAGTGAAAAAGAGAAGTAATCACTTCTAATGTCTCTGAGATTTTATAAACCATCTCACACACCACAAGTTTACTACCTCATTTGATCCACCTCACCAATACGAACTATTATAAGTTTTTAAATAAGTACAATTTTCAAATGTTTTAATTATTAAAGTTTCCACTGAAAAAATGCGAAGAAAAAACAACAACCTGTATTTAGACATCATTTATCAAAATGATTCATAAAATTAGAAGAACTAAAATTTATATTCCAGTAATCTTTTTTACATGCAGTCTGATCCATTTGTTCAAAACCACAATAATTGCTGTGAAAGTAAATGAAAAAAAACTCAACTTGTAAAATGACCTGTCCAACTTTTAAATTACCTTCTCATGTTATAGAGTATTCAAAAAGAAAGTACTCGAGTCATAGACACCGTTGCATACAATTTCGGTTCAGATTGAATAATCTACCATCCATTTACGACAATTTTTGAAGAGGTTATTTTAATACAGAATACAGTTAATTCTTGAATGATAAATAAAACAAAACACAAATCATTCATAAGACGACAAATTTGTATTTGTAATTCATACTGCTTGATGTCGGAAGAAAATTAAATAATTTTATTATTGATATAATATGTCTATAACAATTCAAAGGTAAGAAAATACAATTCTTCATCAAAAATTTCTATCCATATATTATACTAAGCATTATAAAGAATGAAAACAAACCTTAAAATTGCCATTGATGAGGAATAAAATAAATAATAGTAAATTACAATGACATTGTCAACTGTATTAGCATTCTGAAGTTAAAAAGAACAAAATTTTACAAAACATAAATTAGCACTCAAATATAATTCTCTTTTAATATAATATTTACAGAACCCTTCATTTAAACAACAAATACATGATATAATACAACACTCTGAAAAACATGCTGAATATATATCCTCAATCTTTAAAATTAAATTAGAAAATTTATGCATAGAATACTTCTCATTTCATTCCTTAAAGTATACTGCCGAGTTATTTTCAATATTAGAAGACACATTCCTTCAAAACATAAAAATATTAAACTATATATAAATTAGTTCATCCTCATTTTTATATTCTGTAAAACTAGAATTTTCTTTCATTATTATACAAATAATAATATTTTAGAAAAATATAATATAATCAATTTAAAGATGAGAAATGAAAGATTGGAATACACAAGAAAATAGCCAAACATTTTAAACAAAATTTCATCAAGTGATTTAAATGAAGACATGAGGGGATGTTTTTTAAATCCAAATGGGAAGATATTCTCATATGAGAATATATCTGATGCAATACTAAATAAAAAGAAACATTTGTTGATCTTTTTAATCTACAAATATTAGTAAATATGTTCAAAAATGATGAGTTGATAACACAATGGACAATAATATACAGTGCAAAGAGCATTGCTAAGAGGGCAGGGACGGCCACCACGGGTATAGCTAAGGGAGGAGAAGGAGGGGCACCTGCATACCCTCTAAATTGATACAATATCAATATGAATTTTAAAAGGAATAAAAATGAATGCCATTAAAACTTCCCGGTGTCATTCACAACTCTGCTCAGCATATTCCCCTGGTAAACCTCAAATATATTTTACTTATAATATCTCACTGAAAATGAAGTAGGTTTGGCAATATCACCATACTCCATCATTTTGCAAATCATGGTCTACAATCTAAATCAGGTGGGAAAAATACCTGGCAAGTTCCACAAGCTCTAGAAACTTGGTAGTGTCAAGCTTCTGCAGCTTGATATAATCATTCAAGTACTTGTTGCAGAACTGAGAAGATGTATCTACTTCACCCTCTGATTAACAGTATTCAGAATAGGAAAAGATATAATATAATGAAACAAAGACAAAATCATTCATTCATTGAAGGGGGAGGGGAAAGGGACAAAGAAAAAACCTTCTCATAGGGGGAAGAAAAAGGGCACACTAATCTCTCTGTAAGAAGATAAATTACATTTTGGCCACATTAAAAAAAAAATTTATTAAGAAAACAATGTTTGGTTTAATGAAGAATCATAATATTATATCCTTCAAGGATTTTCCTGTTTTCATTTAATGAAGTGTCCTAACCCACACATAGCGTCTGGCACTGAATGGGCTGGAAAGGTCAGAGCAAACTGTTGGTACTTTCACATGTCTTTAAGTTATACAGTGATTATATTTCCTTACTGAATTTTACACACTTATTTGTGCTGAGGAAGGTAGCAAAATTTTGCTTTCTGTTGTATGTTATTGTTTATAATAGTACATTTGATATACCAGCAAATACCAACAAGTTATTGATTTAGAGTAAATTTCAAGATAAGATTATTTTTCATAATAGTTGCTTAAGAATAAACAAGAAATTGGAAAACTGAAGGGAAAGATTTCTACAAAGACAGTGTTAGCACTCAAGAGTTAAAAAAATTATAACTGTTGATTGTATTTACAATAATCTGTTAATGCTGACTAAATTAGGTGTTGGGAAAATTTCCTAACCCACAATAACACAGATTTTGGTAATCTCATCACAAAATTAATTATTTTACTCTCCCATACATGAAGGGAAGTAAAGCAATCTTTCTAGAAAAAAAGACTACAGATGTTGAATGAATTTTCATGAAATAAAGGTTACTGAATATTTTGAAGAACTTTTCAGATTCCATAATTATAAGAATTTATTTTCACAGGATACATTCATTTCCTAAAAAAATGTATATATATTTTATGATGGAAGCCATTTTATTTGTTATGCCCTTGTGTAAATGATTTATGGTTTTTGCTGCAAAACTCCTTAATTGTATGTTACGTGGAAAATCTTTAAGGTTGCGTGTAACCAAAGAATCTAAGTTTTCCATCATATGGTTCACAAGAGCCCAGATTTAATCTAGTTAAAAGAATATGAACTAATAAGATTATTCTACATTTTTTTAACAAAATATAAGAAAGGTTATCTTATGAATAAGAGACAAAATAATGGACCTACACATCAAACCACATCCATTCATAAAATGTATTGAAAACTTTTTTAAGGGTACCTTGGAAAAGTATATTCAAGATAGTTTGTTTCACTGGAACTATAGGAAAGAGACACACAGATAGATAAATACAGGGATTGACAGATGAAGATCAAGGAAGAGGGAAAGAGGGGATGGGGTATAGGAGGAGGACAGCAGGAGAGCTGAAGAAATATGGGAAAAGATCATAGGAAAGGGGGGAAACAATGATTTTCTTATTGAATTCCAATTGGTCTTTTCAAAATCTAATTATAATACATTTTCTGTTCCCAATAACTGGAATGGCTTTGGAAAATCAAAAATACATAATGACTCTTACAATTCAGACAAGTCTGTTTGGATTATTAACATGACACTTTTGTTGAAAATGCCTTCAAGTAACCATGTTGTATTTTACTACTGATAGCACAAATGTTGATGTGGATATTCAAAACATTGAGATTGATTTACCTAAAACTTACCTAAAAAAACAACAAAAGAAGATAAGTTGCAGAAAAAGAGTATCCTCCCAATATGAAAGATTGATGCCAAGATTGATGATGAACCTGGTTAAGTTGATAATGTTAGTATGGAAAGTGAAGATGATTAAGCTGTAATATTATGCTCTGTTTATGCTTCCTGAATTGGTGACACCTCAGGAAGCAAGACACCTAAACGTATCTCAAGCTTATCCTACGGTGGAGAATGTTTCTTCCACTCTGCAGATAACTTCTGCGGTTGAGACTATTTCTGAGCCTCGCATGGATGGGCTGATATCCAACAAATTGGCAAGCAAATGGAAGTTTGACACCTGTCACCTCTGCTTCTAGACAACTCTAGAAATGGCAGCTCAGTTGAACCCTAAAGTACACAATGAAGTTTCAACTTACGTTCCAATGAGACTCAAACCATCAACAATTATTGTAATATTAGCATCAAAGACTGCTCAAGAATAAAACTTTATGAAAACTTAATGCATTTACTGTTGTCTGTATGTATATCCCAAAATATCAAAATAATTTAAGGGGAGTGAACCATTCCCTTCTCTCACAAAAAATTTCTGAAATGGCAATAAAATCTGAGTTCAGACCAAGCTTCACACAACAGCCTAGATAATAATCACAATTTGTGATGTAGGAATGCCTAGGAAATTATACAACACAATTAGAGTGCCTACCTACTGGTGCAAACAAGTAGAACTACACAAATGGTACAAGACAAGTACCGGAAGTCCTAACAATGAGAACTTCCAAGAGTCGGCATGCACTGGAGAGATCATTGTGAAGAAGATTCTTGGGGGCTACCTCCGATGGGGCAGGATCTCTAACTGAGAGGTGAATTGACACTCATGTTAAGATATTTTACCTCACAGTGATATTAGGTGACCAGAGGAAAAAAAGTACAGGGGTGGGGAAGAAGATTTGTGCAACAAATGGTCATGTCACACTCCCTCCAGCCTCGCCACGAAGGACTGATTATTTTGACAATTCTTGTTATGCCTGAGAGCAACACATTAGAACTTGTTTTAAATATCACCAACTATTAATTATTCTTGTATACTGCATTTTTATTACTACATTCAAGAATATTCGATTAATTACACATTGAATGTTTTAATTTCATTTGTCTATGTTTTTCTTTGAAACCTTCATTTGCTAGATTACTTTGTCATATACCTACAGTGTATCACCTGCAGAGGTTCAGAATGTGTGTAGACACACAAAATACATACTACAATTGTCTGAGTTTTTATATGAACTGATTCATCTTCAGTATTACTGTTCAATAAAAAATTCAATGAACAGCAAAATTGCTTGGCCAGATTGGCAGTGGTCCTGAATGTGTCAGATAGACAGTACATACTCTGCAAAGAATAAAACTTTGCAAAATAGATGAGGAGTAATTAAAAAATAAACAAATATCAGTTTCAGATTTACAAACTTTTTTGGTGATGAGTAATACTATCAGAAATATTTTACAGATATTTGTAGAAAATATTTCTAAAAAAATATTACAATGATGGTGGATGATAAAAAGCTACCAAGAAAGAGAATTCCTGATCCATATTTAGAGATATCTTTTTTTTCTAGCATAAAACCAAGTTATTATGAAAAAGAGTACACAACTCAAACACTGAAGTACAGACATAACAATTAATCCAACAACTATTGATAATATTTGAAAGACAATTTTTCCCCAATTGGTTGCTGCACTGAGTTTGAATAAGAAAGCAAAAGGATATAACAACTTATCCTTTTTTCATTTTCAAGCAATATTGAACTTAAACTCATTAAAACAATTACATTGAAAAAATTTGACCTAAAATCCAATTATCATCCTCCTTTCAACACTCGGTTTCCTAAAGAATTAAAAAATTACATCAAGATAAGAAAATCTTTATTTAGCTACATTCTGACTTTAGTTCCAAACTGTTGAAAATTTGATTAAGTTATTAACTTTAAAGACCTTCAATAGGCAAATTACTTTATTTTACAAGTGTTGTAAAATAAAGTAATTTGTCTATTAAAGGTCATTGGAATTTATAATTTAATCAGATAATAATGATAGACATAATTAGCTCTTGTATTATTGAAAATCATCGTAACATTCAAAATCAAGAGATAGAAAGGACTTACACACCTGAAAAAAGTTCCATTCAACCAACAACCCTTCTTCCATTCCAGTTACCAAGAACAGTTATCTTAAGATGACAGGCTAATACCTCAATTTCACAAACAAGAAAAAAAATATAGAAAAATTTTGGCACAATAATATTTCTCACCTTAAGTTCCCCTGTAATTTAAACTGTCAAACAAAATAAATTAAATTCTTTTCACCATCACCACCTCCATCATCATACTGAAAGTCAATGTAACATTCAAAATGATACCTGGCAGATATGAGAATGCTTACAAGGAAAAAGTATCAATAAATGAGGTTTAGGTAAAAAAAAGAAACAAGTGTGTGAAAGCGAAACATAAGGATTAAGAAAGATTAAGACCAACATTTGAAAATTCAAACACTGGTCAGGAAAGGAATATAATTCTGTTGTGTCAGTGTTCATTTCATATTTATTTCTATCAAGTGTCCTATTGGTCAGTAAAATTAGAAAGAAACATATGACAGGACCACAGTAAAGTAGTAAGAGAATAAATCAAGTTATATTTGATATATAGAGTCAAAATTACCTACAGTTATATTAAAATTGAAATATATGTGCCACACCATTTTACTCTATTTGTAGTAAGGCATTTCAATTTACAACTTTTAAAAGAAATGTGATAAATCCTCCTTCAAACCGCACACTTCATGTTATCTATTTCTAATAGCACTATCTCAAACGATAGAGTAGAATTTCGTGAAATTTGCATTACATTCAAAGTCAGTACAATGTCAGAAGCACAACAATCCATCTTAAAAACTGTGTATTAAACAGAATTCCTGTGGCATGTGACAGACATGGATTTATTAAGATAGAAATATCTCATAACAACATTTTCAAATGAACTACGGTATAAATCCACCTCTTCCAGAATGTAGTAATTTATAATTTGCAAAACTACAGAAAAGAGGAAAATTCATGAGTAGAAATTCATAATATATCAAATGGACTTCAATATTCTTAAAATAGGTCTGAAGGTGAAGAAAGTCTCATTTCATTAGTAAGCAACTTTGTTCCAGAACAAATAACAAAACAACTGCTGGTGCAAAGAAAGCACCAACTGAAAATCAGAGAAGATATAAAGGCTCTACTTACTTTCTGGCATGTCACTTTATTTAAGATATTTATACCTAGTGATCTTTCTTCATATACTATATAACAATTTAACTATAAAAACAATATAGTAAAAAATATGATGCAACACAATAATATTGATATTATAGGTACACCAATCTCATCACAACAGTCAATGTTTCAGAATACACCATGTCTAATGTTAAGTTTCTTTTAAGGGTACAAAATATCTTTCCTACATACTGAAATCATGATTATATTGATTTCCTCTGACATAACACAAAACAAAGTTCTCAAAATAACTTAACACATTTGCTACTCATTCTTCTTTGCACCTAAAACAGTTATTCTTACAGAGATAGTCCTACACCTCAATCTGTTGAGCTCTGCACTCAATTGCACTTAACTATAAAGGTACAAATGTAACAAGAACAAGTAGGATGAAATAAACGAGTCAAAAGGAGAGAAGAAATACTGATGAACATGTTAACTCTCAAATACAAAGACAGGTATCGGAGGGTAAAAAATGAGTATTTCATTTCATTTAACATCCAATTGAAAGGTACTTGCTTTTTGAAGGGCTTAATGAGAAGTCTCACTCAATTGCTTTGCTCATGAATTCAATAAATCTCTTGCCATACTGTTCGGGATCACAAGTGGATATACCATCCACATTTGCACCATATTTAACAGTTTTAGCAGCTTTCGCGGCTTGTTTCCTTACACCATAATGAGTCAAAACATCTATAAGAGCTAAGAAATAAATTTCTTTGATAGGAGCACCTGAAAAACAGAGTGTTATATCAGGAACATAAAAAACACTTAGTAATTACAAGAAGAAATACAATTATACTGTACAACCTCTTTACAAGAAACATCACTGGGAAGAAATATTTATCTCTTATAAGCAGGTACTCTTATGATAGTCCAGTCAAAAGGGGATTTTACCTGCAAAATGTGAATAAGTTTTTAATTAAACTGATTCTTCTAAATTTCTGTCACTGAATCAGAATTTCAAGATTATGTAAATGTCGTGAGGTACTATTCAGTTCTGCCCTAACTGGCTGCTGTAGCACTTCCCCAGATGCACACATCTCCCTCTATCATCTAGACCACCATCGCCTGCCTCTGGATACGAGGCTGCCCGCAGAAGTACACTGCCACACCAGTGTCAGCTGCTGCATCACCAACCTCGCCATATCACTTTGACACCACGATCCACTTAAGTTCTTTCTTATTAAACTCTGTTTTCGATATGCTGAGTTTATTCTTTGTTTCCCCTCCAGCTCCAATCTCTTCACTCCCTTCCCCCTTCCCTCCTATACCCATGTCGCGGCATGGGACTCATCTTATGCTCTCCACATGACGCTCCCGGTCACATGACATAAAGAAATTTCTAACGTATAGCTCAGCAAAAAATAAAAAGGTGCCAAAAATTTATTCCATCTATCAATCTTACAATACATGCCAAGTCAGAGTTATGGTTGCTTTCCTTTCTCAGGTAAATCCATCATCTTAACAACACACGTTGAAGATGCTTTCAAAGAACTTTCCACAAAATTTTTAAGAACAGTTAACATTATTGGGGGAATGTGGAACACTTGCAGAATTGTAAAATTTGTTGAGGCTTGCAAACAGAGTGGGTGTGCAATGCAAAATTCATGTTTTAGGCCGAAACTCAAGCGGCATTAATATGCGTAATAATGAAAAATTTATACGAGACAAAGCTGTTTAGTTTTTCACTTTTATTTAGAAAAGAAACACTTTTGCTCCAAAACAAATAGAAATTGATACTCATGTTTTGAAAACAACTAAATTTTAGGCACCTTTTAATAAGTATTTTAAAAATGCTGAGTTATTCAGCATAGATATCTTTAACTTGAAATTTTGATTTAGCGATTGCGTATACATAAGAATGAGTAAAAATTAAAACTTTATAAATTTTCCAAGAAGAACCCAATTGCCTGGACTATAAGAGGGAAATGGGTTTTCATCAACATTGTATATTTATTTCGAGTTAGGATGGTTGCAAAAAATCCCTGTCCATGTCTCAAATCATCTTAAAGAGATATCAGAGCCTAAAATACAGATTTGCTGAGTTTCCACCAAGTCATTTCAGCAGTGTACTTCAAAAGCCTCCTACGTAACACAGCCAACAGACACCAAAATAGTTGAAAGTTCGGATAAATTATAATCGGAGATCAAATGTTGTACACATCTAAAGGTCAACATTTCAAATTAAATATGAAAAGTCCCCATTGATCCCACTTATGCTAAATTTTTTTTTTCAAAGGTTCCAAAAAATGGTATTTGTAAATATCTCATGAATGGTACCTTTCATTTTATACATGGTTATTATACATTTTGTAGGCAATAAAAGTATTATCAGTACAAAACTCCCAAAATTCACATGAGCAAAGCCACAGGTACACTGACAGTTTATTATTTTAATGTCATGTAAAGCTTCGGCTATTACTTAAGCATTTTAATACCTGACCTTAAATATTATAAACGTATCTCAAACACCAAACAGACAAAAATACACAGATCAATCGCAAAAATAAATGTTTATCACATAGCAACAAGAACAATTTCTCAGTTGAAACTAATAGTTGACTTAACATTAAACCTGTCCTCTTAAAAAAGAAGAAGAAGAAGAAGAAGAAGGAGGAAGAGGAAGAAGAAGAAGAAGGAGGAAGAGGAAGAAGAAGAAGGAGGAAGAGGAAGAGGAAGAAGAAGAAGGAGGAAGAGGAAGAGGAAGAGGAAGAAGAGGAAGAGGAAGAGGAAGAAGAGAGCCTCCTCCATATACACACAAAAAACACCATTTTAATGGTAAGAACTACACTCCACTTATTTCATTTATACTCTACATTTCTCACAGTGAGAAGCATGAGAGAAAGAACAAAAAGAAACATTCAATGATTTATATTCATTATTACTAAAACAAATGAATAAACAACAATACCTTCTAGACTTGGTATGGCATAAATATCAAGTTCAGGAACAATTCCAGTTTCATACTGCAAACTTGTTTCCCTAGCAAGTGCTGCATGAGGAGAGTCTGGAGGGGTTGTTCCCCCAAACCACCGATCTCCACCAGCACGAGTATCCAAACCAGAGCCACTTTCCGAGTCATCATCATCTTCCACTCCATTGTTTTCCTCCTCTTCTTGTTCAGCTCTTTCACGATTTTCTTGTTCAGCACGAGCACAGTCATGCACTCCGAGAAGTAGAGAGTAGTCCATTAGATGAAGTTTGGTAAGAAACTGGGGAAAATCCAGACATCAATCACTGAAGATACAAAGGTGTTAAAATAATAATATAAAAATTGCATACAAATGAAGGACACAGAAAATTCTTATTCATAAAATAATTTTGTAAATATTCAATATCAAGTATAAATGAAAACATTAGTTATACATGAATTGCGTTTATTCATAAAATTGAAATTCTTAAAGAACATGAATGAATGAAATTTTATGTTATAATACTGAAAATACTAAAGCTCATGGTCTGACAAAGTACTTAAATCAAATTATTGGAAGGTCACTTTACAACAAATGCAATTTTCCTTTAAGAGTAAGTTATTTTGAAGCAGATATAAAGTTCAAAAACTGAACTGGAGAAATCTGAAAAATGTAAATTTTATCACGGAGGATTTTCTCAAATGAAAACAACACGCAAACATAACATTATATTACATAAACAATTGAATAAATACAATAGCTATATGTGGGAGACTGGACCTAAACCTGTAGACATGAGACCAAGATAATAATATAAGAAATATAGTAGATTTTAACTCAAAAAAACTTGAAACACATTTGCTGGGGTAGTATACACATAAACAACCTGTTCATTATATTTAAATCGTACAAAATCTGTGAGTAATGTGCTTGGTGTAAGATTACTGTCATGTGAATCCAAGAACATTTTATCATTTTCTGAATCTTTTCTATCAATTAGCAAGCCAAAGAAAAACTGTAGAGAAGAAACACCACATGACAAAACATGTGAAGAAAGACCACATCTGACCTGCATTGACGAAAACAGATAAACCCTCCTTACCTGTTGTAGTCAATTTTTTCCTTCTTTCTCGAATTCAAATAGAGGTTGGAATGTTTTATGTAAGTATTCCACCATAACTCTGAAGAGCCTGGACAAATTTCAATCAAACTTTACACACAGATGACAATTTCACAACAAGCACTGTTGGGTAAGACATCCCTGGCATCCTTAGGGAGAGGGTGGGAAGAGGGTGGTATGTAAAAATAATGAAAAATCTAATACTTGATTCAAATCCATAATTTTAGATGCCATTGAGATGGATAAGAGAGTCCCCTATGCTATGTAAGTTCACAATTAGTCCACATTGCTGATAATATACCCCTAGCATCCCTGGGGGTGGGAATGGGAGAAAGGTAAAAATAATACATCATTTAAGATGCAGAAGAGTAGTTTGGGAAGGGGATGAAAAATGGATGAAATGTAAAAATAAACTGAAATGACTGATATTAGTGTTGAGTTCTTACATTTTGGGCTGCTGAAATTAGTAATGACATTCCCGAAGACACCGAAGTCTACAACCAGCCCATATAAAACCCAGCCTCTCATATACCCCCCTATAAATCTCCTAAGGAAGGGGATGCCATGAAAAAATTATTGAACATCACAGATACATATTTTTAGGTGTCGCTGAGTTAATAGTTAAATCTGGATATCATGTAAGTCTAAATTAAACCCTCATTAAAGAAAGACACCACAAGCACCTGTGTGGGGGTGGAGAAAGGTTTATGAATAAAAATAATTGAAAACTATTTTTGAAATATAAAAAACTTAAAATTGCATCGGATCCATAGTTTTAGGGTTGATGAGATGTTTGAACTACCAATGCCGTTAAGTTCAAGTTGAGATCACATAGGGGCACAGTATCCTTAGAGCTGGGGGTGGGGGTGGGAAGGGTGAGATGTAAAAATAACATAAAGAGGGTATAACGCAAAGATATTAGGGTCAAGTTTTTGTGTATTATTGTGTAACATTATGTACTCTTCAAACTATATGAGGCACACAAAACCCCTAGAGGTGGGGTTTGGGAAGAGTGTCACATGAAATATTACTAAAAGTAACAGCTGAGAAAGGATTTTACAAAAATTCACCCCCATGGGTGTGAAATGGGAAATTGGGTTTTCTGAGAACTTTCTCAATTACATCAGTGAAAATAAGGGATTGAGGATACACACCAATATGATCAAACCACCAAAATTAATGGTGTGTATGTATGTGTCTGTTGTAAACTTGTCTAGCATAATGATTTGAGGAAGTATAGGTAAGAAGATATTAAAAATGATGCTGGCATTTAACAAGATATAGATGCTTAAAGATCTGATGAGAGGAAAGGAACAAAAGACGGAAAACTACGAATTAAAACAAATGATTAAAACACAAGCATAACTTGGCAAACATTGCAAATGTAATTAAAATCTTAACAGCTATAAAAAACAAATCAAATATAATAAAAAATCAATTGTTCATTTTCTATCTATGGAAGGTAAGTGGAAATTCCTAACAAAACACATGTTAAATAAAATTAATACATTGGGTGAATAAGCTTCGCTTATTTCATGAGGTAGTAGCAGAGTGAGTTGGTCAAGTTAACTTAGTTTATATTATCTAACAAGAAAAAAAAATTATGAAAAGAGAAGTTTACAATATTAAAAACATAACGATAAAGTAGTTCGCTTCGTACAATCTAACACAAATGGAATAAAAACATTAAAGAAAAAATTTACAGGATTAAATGCCTAATAATAAACAAATGAATAAGTCAATTCTTGAAATTGAATCAATGCAATGATTGAGTCAGTTCTTTCGAGACGACCAATGAAAGATTTATATCTTGGAAAGACAACTCATGTTTTACGACGTCCTGACGGATGAAATTATTTGTTTCAAAACACAATATTAGAGTTCAATTTATAACAAAAGATAGAACTATGCATCCTCGATTGGGGGTTGTTGATCCAAGTCAGAGAAGTTCACCATGTAATATTGTCGCTCCCCCGCTCCGAAGAGATTTCAGGAGGAAAATGCTGAGATTACCCTCGGGATCCCCGATCAAGCTTGGTGATGTGATATTACGAACGCACAGCCTCGTAATTTAAGAACGATGATGCCTTGTTTGTGGCGTAATAGTGAACGGAGTGAGCGATTGAGTTTTTGACAACACGGTTCAGAATAATAATCACTCGTACACAAATAACTAATTAAAGTACTAATGCTAGTTGCATTATAAGGCAGAAGGTACTGCAAAGTAATACAAGTCCTACACTTAGTTATGGCCAAATATAACAATTTGGTAAAATTAAGGTTCGAAAAAAACATTGATGCCATGTTACTACAAATATTATTGCGATTCCCAAAATATAAATTGTATTCTTCGCACTTCATAATTACGGTAATTATAAAGAAATATTGTTCGGCATTATTTTCTTCTCTCCGTCACCGGTTATACTAGTATGATAATTAT
Source organism: Laupala kohalensis (assembly GCA_002313205.1). Taxonomy (NCBI): domain Eukaryota; kingdom Metazoa; phylum Arthropoda; class Insecta; order Orthoptera; family Trigonidiidae; genus Laupala; species Laupala kohalensis. Next base: position 55,109 of record NNCF01139048.1, read on the forward strand.
ATGGCTCGCGACAGAGAACCATGAACAATTATAAACAATTGCCACAGACGGCGATGTTAGTACTGTTAATCCCGGCGATTCCGTTTTAAGAAGACCTATTTAAGTGTGAAGATGGAGGCAATGGTGGAGGTAGCAGCACTCGAGGAGGGATATACGAAGAAAATGTTAGGATGACTTCATAATGTTAAAGTACCAGGGGACCGAGCTACGCTCGGGTTTAGTCACAGCTTTGGGCTTGGTCACATTTTGTAACATTTAGTACAATAGTTATTTAAAAATCTTGGGAAATATTTTAAACCTAATTTCATTTTAAAAAAGGTGTATAAAATCGAAATCCAAGCATCTTTGACTTCTTTGTTAAGTAGTTTCTTCAGCTATTCGTAGACTTGCTCTTACTCGCACATAATTTAATTGTTGTTCTCTTTCTTGCGCTGTTTCATTTCTCATGAATTGACGATTTCTTTCGGCAGTTTCTTCTTTTTGAGACTCGTCAAGATCAATAAAAATCCCTACTAACCTATCTACACACGCTGTTTTTGTTTTATGTACCGGTCAACTGTCATATTTTTAATTTTAAATAAATGAAAATAACGGGAATGTTATGTTTCATCTATAATAGCGTTAAGGAAATTAAAAACCATTACCTTCTGATTAAAAAATTTTCATATCACTTGCAAAATTTATTTTCATAAAAAATCACATGAGAAGAGAAAAGGTCACTACTGTAGTTGTTCAAAATGGTTACTACATAAAATTAAGTATATTAAATTTTCTATTAATTACTTATGTGCATATTTTTTGAATCCTTCGACGCAAAATTATTATTTTTATGCGAATTTTCATCAAATCGGTACCTAGCCCATCGGATTCCTGGGGGTAAAACTCCCCTTCTATACAAATTTTGGTGAAAATTCTTAGAGCAGTTTCCGAGACATACATGCGCAGACGCACACACCCGCACGCACACCCGCCCACTCACACGCGCATATACAAGGAGTCCCAAAAATGTTGCGACAAACCTCTAGGGGAGGTGAGGCACGTCACAAGGATTGAGAATTGCATAGCAACTCATGGCCGCAAATGTCAGAGTAAGGGGTAGCAGAGGTCGAAGATTGGAAAGGAAACAAGAGTGATTCATTTGAAACATTTATTAGGCATAATGAGTACAAATGGTGTACATCATGAATACAACTCAAATGTTACAACAGATGCTCGAAGATTGCACCATCAAAGTTTCTTGTCGAAGTTTCTTTGATAGTGGCAGCTGTGCAGACGATTCTTGCGACGAGACCCATTTCAGACTCCACAGGATCGCGATACATGAGATATTTCATGGGTCTCCACAGAAAGAAATAAGGTTCGATAAATCAAGTGCGCGTGGGGGCCAGGGAATCGGTCCACCACGCCCAATCCATCGATGCGGGAATGACCTGTTCAAATGCCAGTTCAAAATGAACAGGCGCCACATAATGTTGGAACCACATGCTGCGCCTGCATTTGCTGGAACATCTTGAAGCAAGCCGGGAAGAACCTGTTCCAGAAAGGCCTGATAATTCGCGGCGGTCAAGCGGGATGGTAAAAGGTACGGCCCAACTAAGCAGTCGCCGAACAAACCCGCCCACACATTAATTGTGAAGCGATGTTGTGCCGCGAGGTGGCGCACACCGTGAGGGTTTTCTGCCCACAAATGCTCATTGTGGTGATTGAATACGCCATCCCTAGAGAATGTATCCTCATCGGTGAACAACATATAAGTTGGGAAATTCACAGATCGGTAACTTTGTTGCAGAAACCACAGTTCGAAACGCACACGTGCAGGATGGTCATCGGGATGTAATAACTGCACCCTTTGGAGATGAAAGACGTGTAAGGACTCGGCGTTCAAAACACGCTGGACACTGCTACGAGATATTCTTAAATCCCAGGCAACGGCACGTTTGCTGGTGCTTGGATTAGTCTCCACGGCATCCAACACACGTTCTTCCCTGACGATCGAACACGTCGATCGTGACCTGCCCTCACTAGCCTTGCCACTTCTTAATGACCTGTACTCGCACAAATTTCGATGCAGACGTGCAAACAAACTGTGGCGTGGTTGATGTGTCTGGGAAGCGTTCTCGATAAATGCGTCCAGCGACTCGTTCATTGCACTCAGCTATTCCATACATTAAGTGCATGTCTGCAAGCTCACCGTTCGTATACCGTTCCATGCTCCTCGTATGCTGGCTAGAGGTCGAATGAGGAAATCCTCACATTCCCCTCCAGTAATCTCGTGTACAGCACCACCTCGAGGCGTACGATATATATATATATACTGTCTCTTATACACATCTAGATGTGTATAAGAGACAGACAGAGAACCATNTTCAAGTATATTTTAAACCTTTCATTGTAGGTAACAAAACCCTTCCGGTCTCCTCGGTGAGAAGTGTAATCACGAAAACAAAGTTAACAACGTAGCACTTATTTCCAAAATGCGATCGTTATGCTTTCAAAATTTTTATCGTGTGCAGTATCTTCAAAACAAAGGGAATGGAGGAAACACTGGCAAACCAGTAATAGAATTCGGATAAGGAGGGCAAACGACTCACTTCAATCAATTCATTATTACTGAAATGTAGCACAAACCGATTGTTGCGATTTACATTTGACTAGAAAAGATAGGATTAAAGAAAGTTCGATCTATCTATGTCGCCGGAAAATGCATGAAGTGATGTGCGAGTTATAAACTTGTTACACATAGTAAATGACAAGCGATACTATAATAGCCTATTTATCTAGGTCCTCTCCCAGAGGACGTGGTTAATGGCCATAGTGCAAGTATTTAAATACTCATAAGAAAATGCAGTGGGTCTAATCGAGTGGAAACAGATCTCAAAGATGAATTCCGGAATAACGGCTGAAGGAATATTTCAGAATCTTTTTAATTTAGGATGAACTTTCTAGTAACATTCCAGGTACTTATATATGTTTAGAACACAGGTTAAGCAATATATACGAGAAAAACCGCGTCTCGGTGGATAAAACTACCAACATTTCGGTCATCCAGCTGTGGCCTTCTCCTGGACAATGTCAGTCAAACCTAACTTGCTGTCGAACTATGCGAGGTGCAACGGATCACGTGTCGGTTATATAGCCTCGCTTGAGGCTCTACATACTTATTTGGTCGAGCGCGGTGGCTAATCAGCGCGAGTGGGATTCGCGCTGGGCACCCGTGCGGAGTGGAGCGCTCGGGGGTTTATGTCAAAACTCCAGGCGCTACTTAGATTTAAACCACTACCAACATTAAGATTGTTGGGTGTTTTGGCAATCTTTTGATCCGTTTGGACCACCAACTTCGTTGATCCGTCTGGTCCTTGGTAATAATGCTAGTATCGTCAAAATTAAAATCATGGCCCGCCTCGATCGCATGGAAAGCCACGGACCATACTTAAAATGTCTGATTCTCTCTCTAAGCCTCTCTTTCACTGTACTGTTTCTCTTACTCCATGTGACAGTTGTTATACGACAGTTTCAAACGCTGCAGGTGCTTGCTGGAATTTTACCCATAGATTTACAACTTCAAAAAATAAAATATCGGCATCTATTAGAGCAACACAGGGAGATAACTGTAAATAGAGAACGACTAACTAAGGATGATAAAATGGCACGACGATGGTTAATAGAGCATTTAATGGAGGGATGGCAGACGAGGTGGGTCGATGGGTTGAAAGGAAGACAGACATACTGTTATATAGGCAAGGTAACTTTTGTACAAAAGAATAGACGATGGTTTAGGTCAAGTCGACTAATGTTGGAATACCGCACCGGACTCGGTAATTTTAGGAACTACCTACGGAGGATGTTGCACGGAAAGGATGTTGTAGCTGACTGCGATTGTGGCGAGAATGAAGGGACACCAGTGCACATTTTGTGGGATTGGGTTATTTTTGGGATGGAGCGTGCACAGTATATGAAAAAGAATAGACAAAATGATATTTTCAATTTAAAGGATTATCGACAACTGATAAAAGATTAGAAATACAACATACTGGAAGAATACATCACATCCATTGGGCTTTTGCGAATAGAATTACAGTGGGATTAGAATGAGAAATAGCTAGATATAGAAGATACGCACGCCTCCTCGTGGCGGGGACGGTCTACATGCTATGCAGCCAAGTTGCGTTGTGTGCAATACAGAAAATGTTCACAGCAAACAGGACTCTGTATTGCGATTGGTATAGAGGAAAGGTGACCTGATAGTAAAAAAAAATACGATTAAAGTCCTATTCTGCAACTCCTTCGGTTTGTACCGAGGATTCGATTACGAAAAATTGTATTGTGTAAGCCATTCGATTCGTTCCGAGAGATCTTCGGAAAGTTGCGGAATGTTCGACTGAAGGCGAGGCAACATTGCCACCTCTCTGATCTCCGATCAATCAGCGAGGTGCACCTGTTAAGAAGAAATCAACGAATAACAACGCGCGCAGTGTTTGTTTATAAGTGTCAATAGCCAATTTCAACATGGCGCTTCTATTTACATTTGGTTACGGACACAGTGCAAACAAGACTATTTACAATTCCTTAATGCACGTATCAAAAAGTGAGAACTGGCAAATATCGTGGGTCAAATGTTAACAGTAGTTCGGTTGGTTGCCTGACATTTTTTGAGAGACAAATGCCTCGTGTTTCGATGCTTTCGTGTTGATATATCAGAGGTAAACTTAGACATATTATTGAATTTTTCATGGTTTAATAAATTCACGCAGTGTTAAACGTTGTGAATTTCGCACTGTTTTGTTTATCAGGGTTACTGTGGGCCGGAAGTGTTGTGTACCTGTATGTGGATAGACTATGAATGAGAGTCTACTTCCGAACTTCCCAAAGGCATGTTATACTGATCGTGATCAATTAGTGGTATGCATATAAAATTTTGACGAGGAATTCACAGTCTCAGAAGACATCCCTCAACCTGTCATAGGATCTGATAAACGAAATCATATAAAGCTATTAAGAAACACAACATTCTTGGATATATGGCATGAGCCATCAATAAATGAGAAGCTGGCTCAAGAAACATATCTTGCTGTGACCTACGTGCGTAGTGGAATGGTGCAAATATATTTCTGAAAAGTCTGATTGAATTTAATGGAAGTAAACATTTGTGAAAGGAGGAAGTGCTAAGTGTGTGGATGTACTAGCTAGCATTTTTAACAATAATTACCTAATGAAATTTTGCATATTTTATGTTATTTCTGTCTGTTTGTGTTACGAAAGTGTTAACAATGAAATTTTATAGGAACTGCACTCTTAGAATACATTGAGAAGAGGAGAGAGATTGGCATAAACAGAAGTGACATTCAATTCTAATATCCCATGGAAACATTACTTAACACTCGTGTGGTCGCAAATTGTTTAGGTTGCTGATAACGTGTAGCTAAACGTTTGATCTTGAAAGGGTCATCTCCCTTCTTCTTAAACGTTCCATAGTCAATCAGTATACTGTCAACCAACTTATAACTCACTGTGTATTTTTCACGTTCATAAGTATCGCACACGGCACTTTTGGACCACCATTGTGGGCCACACAACCACTCCCGTTGTTCTGCGATTATTACAGAGTGTAATATAAATGATTAATAGTGAACAGGCACCGCCCGTGTTCAATAAATATAAAAAGTGAAAGTGAATAACAATGTCTGAAAGTGAGTAAGTCATAAGTTTGATTGCGACATGCTCAAAGAAGAACGAAGGGATTGGTATCAAATCATGAAGAGAGAAGGCTTATATGTGTGGAACTAGTGGAGCGCACTATTATGAACAAAAAATCTATACACAACATTAAATGAATATGCAATGAGAATTATGGCAGTAAGAAAGGAAATCGCTGGTAGGTAGATAATTTCCCACCTTCACGTGGTAGGAACAGAAAGTTCCCTGGGGCAAGTCAGGGGAGACTAAGTGGAACAGCCACAGAAAAGGCAATAGACGATAGGAAAAAGAGCGACAAAAGAAACCATGAGCAAATTTAATATAAAATATGATTACGAAAATTACAAAAAAATATTAAGGATGAATGAGAAATATGATTAGGAAGAACAAGAAAGAAACAAGAAGACATTGTAGAGTAAGAAACAAACATGAAAAGATAAACAAAAACATAGTAATGTAAAGATAAGAATAAACAAACAAGAATGAAATAAAGAGAATAACATCAGATATAAGACAACGATGATAGTATAACAAGATAAAAAATAGATAATCCCATAACCTCGGTATTGAGACCCCTGACGATCGCGGTAAGGGGATAATACAACTAAAACGTAAAATAAAAAAAATGTCTGAAAGTAAGAATTAAACCCGGGTAATGACATTTGAGTCCAGAGACCATGCTCGTCGCAACAGCTGGCGTTCCACCGAACTGCGCGACCACTGGTGTGTTAATGAATTAAGCCTAGATAATTTAGTCGAGACAGCATGTTTTAAGTTGAGTAAATTTTATTCCATTTTCCAAGTTCATTTTTACTGTAACTTGGGGATTCTATAATTCTTTTGTAATGTACAAGTTGAATGAATTATTGCGTGTTTACTCAGTGTCATTAAAAAGACCCGAAATGTAAACATTTTTTCTTATTTATCCCCTCTTAAAAATAACAGAATAAGTTAATAATACATAAATTCCAGTAATATTCTAATGGTGGTGAAGAATCTTAAGATCCAATAAATTAATGTACTTTGTGAGGCTGTGAAAGGGAAAGTGGCATAACCACTTTGTTTAAATTTTGAGTTAAGGTCATACCTGTATTCTCCATAGTAAAATCTACTCGATGGAATAGTGAGGCGTATCATAACTCCCTTATATGTTACATAATTAGTGGTACAAGTACTATGTTTGTTGGGGTAGTGGGAAAAGTGGTGCAAGCATGATTCACACTACTTTTCCTTCCACCACAGAGGACATCTTTTGTTGTTATTATAATGCATATTGAAAAGATGGATTAAAAGAAATTGATGTTAACGATGGAGACAGACACTAGTAATATTATATTTTTATCTTCCTAAACCTATTACAAGTATGAGGGAAAAGTGGTGTAACTTTGCTGGTAACCTGTAACATTTTCCCAATCAACATCTCCTTGAATTTATAACCCTTGGAGAGAAAAATTGTTTACCTCAATTAAGTTCCTATAAACTCCTCCTCAATTAAGCTCCATTCTTAAAATAATTTTTAATCACCATAATTCAACACAAGGTAAGAAAACTTATCACAAAGCAGTTTTTTAATTAATTTATTGACAATATTATATTGTTGATATTTTTATAGCACTTCAAGTAAAACCCTGTCTCAAAACATTGTTTACATTGTATCATGCAAAAGTCTTATCGTCGAAACTCGTTTTGTCAAACACAATCCTGGCTTGAGTTCTCCTTGGTAAAATAATGCGAGTTCAGTCAGAATTTAAATCTGACTGAATTTTACCTTACCTCCACCTTTTTTCCCAATATGACTGTCCATTTTACTCCCAAATGGAAGGATCTGCGAGTCCACTCTCTCGTGCTATAGCAGATATCTTTATGGAAGCGTTTGGAAATGAGGTTATAGATAATGAATCCTTTAATACCCAAGTTTGGTTGCGATACGTAGATGACTCGTTTGTCATTACGGTCGCAGGGGTCTGAAAGCGTTCTTGGATTTCATGAAGCCCATACTAGTATTACGTTCATGAGATAGAATCCGATGGACAGTTACCTTCCTTAGATGTTCTGGTCAGAAGGAAGGGTGATGGGTCTCTTTTTCTCTTCCGAGGGTGCATTTATCCTCTTTCCGAGAGGGCACACCGGTCTGCGGGCCGGTAGATCAGTCCGAGCCTAACTGAATTTCAACTAAAAGGTTGTCTTCTTTCCAACAATATTTCTATATTTTTTTCTGTGTTTATTTATGCATTTTGCCACAGATCAGGAAAGAGAAATTTCTTACCGAGATTTTACATCAGCACTATGTAAATTTGAGCTGTAGCAACGATGTTCACTCGCAGACCACTGAAATAGAAGACTGTCAGGGGTAGTTCCAGCTACGCAGAGCGACCGCGTGGAACAAAAATGTGCTAACAAATTCGTTTAACCGATAGTCTGACGATGCCACCGGTGCTTTGAACTGTTCAAACTAAGGAAAAACTTAACCCAAATTCTCTAAATGTTATTTTGTTCTTGCTATGGACGAATCGGTATATAATGCTTCTGTAGCACAATTGCGTGTTTTGTATGGTGCACAACGATCAATGAGTAAGATATTTTTCATTTCTGAAGTTCACAAACATACATAAATCTCCTAAATCGCTATTAACCACACCGCTAAGTAACAAATTAATCATGTTCTACTGAAAAAAAAGTGAAACGGGACGAACCGGGAGTTCCAGCTTTATGCGCTGGTGAGGTACCACTGCGCTATCCCGTTCTTTCTCAGAATAACCCATAGGACTGAACCTGCTGTATGAGATTGAAATTTAATTACCCTACCTAAATTTAAAAAAGAAGGTACACTGCCGTCAAGCAAAGACTTCCAAGATTCACGCGAAGCGAATGAGCGACTGGGGAATCGTTCATATAGTTAAAAAACGAAGGGTAATTTCAACTTCGAGGGTTTGGAAGAAACCGTTCATTACATGAGGGTGAAACAATGTTACGGTACACTCGTATATGAGTGAAAGGGTACTTTAGTCGTTCTTAGAGTGCCAATTACGCTCGAAAAACTTATTGGAGGGGGATACTGAACCTGCCTGCAATGTCGTGGTCTGGAGAGTCCTAAAACGTATGCATAGACGAAAAAAATAAAATTTCCAAAAACGTATTTTTTATTCAGAACAATGGATTCTTAAAGGAGGATATTTTTCTTTTTGGCCACGTTTTGTATGTAGGAGAACTTCTTTCAAATTATGTTTTTTTAGCAGAATGTGTGGCTTAACGATCTCATAACTACACTAACATTCAACTGTTCAAAACTTTTCTTATCAATTAAAAGTTCAGTTCTTTTTTGTCTCTCTACTTAACTATTCTAGATTTAAAAATGTACGGAAATAGCAGGATAAGTCAAATAATTTTAATTCAGGCTGCGTGGAGGAATTGGGAACTCGGGTTACATTATGCACGTAACAGGCTTCGTTTTAAGGTATTGAACAAATACTTGCACTGAATTATGGATTTTGTTTCCTAATAATTAGATCAAATTCCCAAATAAAAATCACAAAGTTGTGATTGTGTAGATTTTGATGAAATGATTTTTAAAATTACCTCAATTTTAGAAGTCCCCTGACCCACCAAAATTCTACAAGTTTTACTACGTTGAAGTTAAACTATTTAAGAAAGAATCGCGTTTTAAATTTATATTCTTTTGAGATAAAGACGTGGTAAAATGAGTTTTTCTTAATTTTCGCAAAATGCTCGCAATTCTACAGGGGTTGAATTTCGGCGGGTTAAATTATACAGTTTCGAGAACTGATGATTCTGGTGAATCTAACGAAAGTTCTATTCTTGGAATTAATAATGGGTCCGGGTCATTCCGACTCAAATTGATCAATGGTCCTGAAATACGCGGAAAACCTGAAATACTCCAAATTGTCAGACGTTAATTCGCAGGAGCGTGCGTAGAAAAATTAAAACATGTTTTTGCTTCTTTTTAAACATACAATGTATGCATTTCTAAAGGTATGTTTACCTTTGTATACATGTAAGAATTTCTTGTCTTAGATGCATGTCAATTTGTATGAGCTAGTGACATGTCGCGCGAAAGGACCTCAGACAAATCCTGATACATTTTGTATGAGCTTCATTCAGGATATACACGTATGCGCATACAAGTCGCGAACGCGTATGCGCATGTTCAGACAGTACGCGCTTCGCCATGTTTGTTTACATTCTACGAATAGGTATATCATTGTAGGTTATATCATTGTTTATTTCTTTAGTTGTGGCTTTAGGGCTCGCCAACATCAAGGTCATAATCAATAGATTATATAAAATATTTATGACACACACATGCACGCACACCTTAATTATATTATATTGATTAGTTACGTTTAGATTAGTTTACTTCTTTAGTAGATTAGTATATCAGTCTGTGTTCTTGTATTAGAATTAGATAATGGTGTTGTGATAATGGTGATTCGGTTTTTACTTTAATGAAAAACAACGTTATAGTCAACCGAAAAATATTTATTTGCCAAAACCAGCTTTCGACAGCTTATGCTGTCATCTGGAGGGCAAATTCTTTTCTGGAGGGCCTTCTCTGGAGGGGTGTGTGACTATAACGTTGTTTTTCATTAAAGTTTGTGTTCTTCCCTCGCGATACACCAAGAATTCTCTTATACAAATCGCTAAGTGTAAACGCAGCCGTATACATGTATAAGGTAGAAGTGTCTGAGCTCATACAAATCGCAAACCTTCGAAAACTTGCGTATACATATATCTCATACATGTATACAAGCGTAAACGTACCTTTGGTTCTAGTAATAAAAGGCTCGGAAAAGCAATTTTTTCGGAAATAAAACCAACCTTCCGGTCCCAGAAACCTCTGTGATTCTGTTCGAATCGGACCCAACTTCCATAATGGTTAGTTTCTGTACTAAATGCAGAGAACCTGACGTAAAAGAGGCTACTGGTTCCGGAGTAAAGAACGCACAAAGACAAGAGAAAATAAAATGTTAAATAAGGATAGGATGGTCAAAACCTACCTCAACATCTGCAGTAAGAGTTTCCAAAAGCTTTTCCTTTGCTTCATCTCCAATATAGATCTTCATGCCTTCTTTAACAAAATCATTGTCCTTAAGAGTTGGGAGATACTTCTCTTTTTCTTTATCCGAGGCTTCTCGATCAACGGTCGAACCTTTTAAATCAAATTTCCTACAAAGACAATTCATTGAAATAAGGAAAATGACGTGAGAGACAAGAATAAGTACTTAGGACAGTCAACTATGTCGTATGAAAACATTAGAATATTTAAAGTCTTACACAAACTAGCCCTTCCAGCACCAGGTGGGGTTCGTCCCGACGCAATGCTTTGCTTTTTTGTACGTCATGCTCTCAAAATTATATATATATATATATATAATTATATTCTTCCCTTAACTCTGTGATGAATTAGCGTTGTCGGAATGAAAGAAGTGGGCCATCACGCAATGTAAGGGGATTTATTTTTTCACAAAAAGCACGGTTGGGGCACCTCCGGACCCCACCGGGTATTTTACGTCTCTAAAATTTCAAAAAACAGCGAAGAGCTTCATGCCCTTTCTGAATGCTCTACAACAGAAGATTTCTAGGAAAAAGGCAGTAAAAGCTTGCGAAATGTGAAAAAACTTATTTGCAAATAGCAAACAGAGGTAATATTTTTGTGTACTACTTGTAAATATATTTTATAATATTCGTTCTTATTTTATTCTATAGCTCTTTTGTAAATCTTTCGTTAATTTTTTGCACTTTCTTAAATTTTTTTAAATTTTTATTATCACATTTTGCTGTTTTCAGATTTCTTTTATATCGATGTCTACTGTTTACTTTTTTAGATTTCAGCGGAATTTGTTTTTATGCATTTCAAACCAGTTTATATTTTTATAATAATAAATACATTAAAACTACTTTTCTCTCATTAATACTGCGTCAATTTCACAAATTAATGAATATCGAATAATTTTGGAACAATTACATCAAGGCAAATCACAAAGTAATTAGGTGAGATCAGAAAGTATTCCAACCGGTATTTAGTGTAATGTTATTCACCTAGTATTGCTCTGCGGCCGAAAAAGCTTTCGAGCCATAAAACTATGAGCAACAAACCAACGACATTTAATTTATAATTCTTTGATAATGTTGCCAACACCCCACAACTACCAAGTCCATTACAAACAGTCCCAAATACAGGATGAATGGAAATTATTTCTATTATTAAAGACAGCAGATGAAAACTGTATTACATTCTCAATACGGCACGTGGTTTCAAAGTAAAATCAGGTGTTAAACGAGGTTTCAGGCTCGTTAAAATAGTTTTCAAACTGGAATCTTAAGAAAGATATGGTTCACTAAGCCAGGTATCTGGTACTATTTATCTCAACCATTAATAATTCAACATGACTCGGAAAGTACGTACGCAAGGTGAAATGGAAAAAAGGAAGCCAATACCTCTTTAGATAAATTTAAGCCAAGTACACAGGCGTTTTTACCTTATAATAGGACCATTCAATTACTCGAGGAAGATTCACAAACAGTAGCGATCCTAGGTGGTGGGGTGATCCACCCCGGGTCTCATCTGGTAAGGGGCCTCCAAATAGGTCACCAAAAATAATAATTTGACGTTAAATTGAACTTAAGTTTTATTATAACAGTAAGATACCAATAGCTGATCTTCTTAATCAACACAACCCTAATTTCTCTTTCAATTTCTTTTACACAATCCTGAACCCAGCATGCAAACATGTTGTTGTATGGATAGAGCAGGGGGCCTCCAATATGACTTCCGCCCCGGGCTTCGTAAGTAGATACGCTACTGATAAAAAATACGCGAAGAAATAAAAAAAATACATGTTACCAATCCATTCAATAAGAAACATGGGGTGTAAGTCGTAGCCGCATAGAGTTTTCAATGTACAATATTTCTCGTGGTATTGCATACGAGATATGCAGCGTCTCGACATGTCTCAAGACATGCCTATTCACGTCGATGAAAATACTACAAAAAAGAACACGTTTATGCTAAATAACTAACTGCACTCTTCAAATTAAAAAAAGAGTTCAAATTTCTCTAAGCTTAAAGCTTCTGAATTGCTAAGACTTTGTTTCATCAGAATCAACATTAGGAATTCATCACCCCGGCAAAATTAAGTTGCACTGATTAACCAGAACATTTTGTTTGTAATAACTCTGGACGATAATTTTTAAATACTTTGAACCTTCATGAGCGAAAGGACATCTGCATTTCTTCGAGATGTTTTCTGTATAACTGAACGGTAGGACCGTGGCTCTCGCAAATAGGATGACTCCTCAGGCCGTCTTTCACCACTCTTCCACTATCTACCGGGCACTTAGGGAGCAGATAACCATTTGAGTGTTCACTAACAGGTAGATAGACCTTGCGTCTTTCACCACGCTTATCCATCGGCTAAGGCGACTCTCGGAAGCAAACCCTATGGCGTTGCCAGTTTTGCCAGAATTAACAATGAATTGCTGACGAAAGATGAGATCGTAGGGGGCAGCGACACGATTTATTTACAAAACACCAGATATTAAGATATTATCACCAGATATTAAACGCAAAATATTACGACGCATACAAATGATCGTCGACAAACGGACTAAAACGCATGAAAATCAAAGGAAACATTAATTGAAAAACAACAATTCCCAAAACAGCAATATCAAAACATCAAAAACTTATCAATTCAGAGTTTTTCATTCAAATCGTATACCTCGTGTGACATTACCATAACAGAAAAACATTCGTAAACTTTAGCTATTTGAATTTTTATTTTTGTATTTCTTACCTAATTTGAGAGTTTTTTCTTTTTTCTTTTCAAGATCGTTTATAGCAACATATTTTTTCAAAGATATATTGATGTAATAAGAAAATTACGATCCTTCAGGTTCTCCAATTTATAAAAAAAATAAGATTATTGGCAACCTCCACGGCGTCCTCATTATATACACGTTAACGTTTATCCGAGCTTATCGGCCGGTTAAAGTTAGCTCTCCGATAGAGGAGCTAATAAATAACAATAATACCGATATTGAGTTTGGCATTATCGAATACACTTTTGAATATTCTCTTTGAATAATAATCCGAAAGACCAGAGAACCATTTCACATTCAGGTTTTCTTTGAAAGGCACTGCATAGAAACGGTTGTTAAGTTAACGCACAAATTTTGGCCACGAGTGGATATGCTCGGATTTTTTATTTTGTCAAATGAAATACTTCGAATATTTTTGAAATGGAAGTTTAATCTGTGGATACTTATGTGATGTACATAGCGTGCATTATTGGTGTTTACCTTAGCAACCAGGCTAACACGCATGAAAAGAGTCTCCGTACAATATATACATTAAGTCGTGATCATGGTTAAATTGTTGAATGAGTAGTATACAAGCTGAATGACAAGGCCTAAAAGAGTAAGTGGGTCAAATTTTAATCATATCGGCCCACTGGGGCCTCAGTTATTGTTTAAAGAAGTTATGTCAATTGAGTTTATAGTAATGTTGTTTATTGTTCAAAAGTTAATCGGAGCAAGTAAATAAGGAAGATTCAAGGAACGTGTGGAGTGAATTAAAGAGCGATATAAGAATTTTGGACCAAGATATGTTCCAATACATATGGAGTTCGAGAACTTATTGTATTCAATAGGATGTATATTTCGATGGATTTAACAAGGAAACGACAAGGTGGACGACAGTGAAAGTTGACGGACAGGTACATATATGTGTGTGGAGTAACTAAGCTGTTTTCGGCTTACTAGATAAGAGCAGAGAAAACATATTAGCTTTCAAGTGCACTTACGTTGTATGCACTTGCGTTGTAATTTCTTTTTGCTTATCATATGTGTACTTTAACTGGCGGTTAAATAAATAAATAATTAAAACCTGAAATTTAACAATATTCTAAACAGCGCATAATAAGGAAAGTCAGTTGCGTCATTAACGGTTGCTGGGTTACGCAAATCAACAAAGCGAGCTCGAGTGAAACGAAGGCAGATTCATTCGGGAGCGAGTCGCCGAGAGAGATTCGAGCGTGGGGCGCTCCGACGATTGGTGTTGCCGTCAGCATTGCCGCCGGAGCATAGTTTTGTTTGCGCGGTTGCGCAGATTGATCTCAACGTGAGTTACTAGCACGGTTGACCTTGTCACCAGGACCGCACAGATACGCAGCGAATTTCCCATGCGCGTATATCCGCGACGACGCCACAATTATACGAACTTGTACGGTTTAAAGCAGAATAAGCGTTACACCATTGCCAGTGCGTCTAGCGTGGGAGTAATTAGTTCGGGAAATCTCGAATGTTTGTGCGTTCTGTTGCGTGTGTAAGTTCATGGTCACCGTGACGGGACTAGTGAACGATGCTCATCAGTCTTAAATTTACTAATTTGAAGTGGCCGTGACAAGCTCGAGTTTTCAGTGGACGAGTTCGCGAGTTCACGAACGCTGAATGATTACAATCCACGGTCTGCAAACGTTCATCAAGGTCGAGAAAGGAAAGACTACTGGAATTGCGCTCTCCACCGTTGCCGGATTTGAGGACAAATTAATTGTCATTTTTGGTGAGATCCATCTATTATATATGTAAAGCCGTGACTCAGTCGCGAAGATGAATCATTATTATTCCATAATCTGACTGAAGTCATCTTACAAAAAAGATAATTTAATTCACGCGTTCCGCGACTTTTGTAATTATTTTGGGGAGACATGAGAACTTTGCACTGTGTGAATGCATGAAGGTGTCGGAGAATAATTAGTTTTTTTGTTTCTTTTTAAAAATTGTGTTAGAATTTTTGTGTTGATTTCACGAATATATGTAAATTATTCCATGTTAAGTTTTTTTTATGTTGGCCCGAAGAGTTGTTTTCGCGATCCCATGCCCTCTAGAATTAAATAAATTACTAAATATAATTAATAAATTGAAAGTGGTATGTTACAGTACAATGGAGGATGAGTTTACACAATTACAATTTCAGAGAGCAGAAAAGAGATGAAAAAATGGTATAGACTATGAATAGCGTTAAATTTCATAAGACAGCCGGGAAGTAGCACGTGCTTTTGCGAGATGGGATTGTGCATATGTGGGGGGATATAGTGACGCAGTATAAAGAAAGATGTGAAATACGGGGAAAGATGGATCTTCTTGTACAGCATACGGAGAGAAATGATCAGGAAAAGATTAAAGAAAACTGCGAACACACCATTATGAAACAAATAGACACATATGGGGATAAAATGGAGAAAATGATTTAGATCTTGGGAGAAGTGTTAGAAGAAATAGGTTCACCTTGCTAAAGGAAAGAAGCTTTGCGAATCGGAGGGGTCGATAGTAGGAACCTTACAACAGACACGGGATAACAATTGGAAAAATTCAAGAAGAGGTAAAAGATATGAAAGAAGCAATGACAAATAAGGGGGTGCATTGCATGCATAAACAGTTATGCAGATACGCTTGTAAGTGGGCGTGACAAGATACAGGGAGTGAAAGTGGACGTGACATAGTACTGCGGAAGAAACAGCGGGACGAAACTTATGCAGTGGGTTCAAAACTGGAGGGGATACTTGAGGAACCAAAACTGAAGATCAATATTGATTTGTGGAGGGAGGCAGCAAAAGATGAACTAATGGTTGCTGTAGAGGGCGACTGGGATATGGAAACCATAAGAAAGATAGTTGCAGATTGTGTGATACTTCAAGAGAAGGCAGTAAAGAGAATAAAGCCAAAAATAATAATTTATGGTGTAGATGAAGGGGAACAAGAGGAAGAATTTTTGCAAGAAATGATTATACAGAACATAGAGGGAGTAACAATGGCTACAACAGAAACAGCACTAATAAAACAAATCGGACAAACGAAATGGAAAGAGGCATTAGGTTTTCGAAATGAGTGGTAAGATGTTATCTTAAATACGAAAACAAAAAAAGAATATACCACCGATACGGCCATCTGCCCAAAGACTGCCGCGACAAGACCGCGTCGTGTGGGCACTGTGGAGGTGCCCATGACTTAAAAAAATGCACGAAAAGAGATGAAAAAGAGAAGTGTATTAATTGTATACGTAAGGGAAAGAATGGGGATCACTCGGTGAGGTGTACTGGATGTGGGGAACATATGCAGGTGAAAGAAATAACGAAATTAAGAACAAATTATGGAGATTAATGTCATACAAGTTAATATACACGGAGACTTCAAAAGTAAAGCTGAATTAGAATGAAAAAGGAATTGACATTTACAGGAGCTGTATTTATGTTATGACCGACTAACAAGTTTAGCTCTGAGATATCGATTACTAAGTGCAAGAGGAGGGAAATCTGCCATTTTGGTAGCAACAAGAGAAGTAGAAATGATGGTTATGGAGGATCACACAGGGAAGGATGTGAAAACAGAGTAAGGAAGAACTATCATACTGACCAACGTGCATGTGCGATACATAAATCGCGAAAGAAAAGTTTTTCGACGAAGTAGAAAATATATAAACATTTTAAGGAAAAAGATATCATTTTATGTGGAGATTCTAACGGGAGATCTAAATTATGGGGAGATACAATGACTAACGAGAGGGGCAAAATATGGGGAAAATAATTTTGAAATACAATTTGCGAATTTGCGATATATTTGGAGAGGCTACATTTAAAACGGATAATGGAAAAATTATTGATTTGGCAATGACAACACAAACAACGGAAGTACACGACTGGAGAATAGATAGGACGATATAAAATGACCACAAACCCAGACAATTCACGATAAGGGAAATAGACGAGCAGCAGAAGGAGGAGGAGGGTGTTTTGTGAATTATCGACGGGTTGTGACATGTGGAATAAGAGAAGACGCAAAGGAGATAAATATAATGCTGATGAGATCTTGATAGAACTATAGAAAAGTTACAAGAGAATGTTGCATAGAATAGAGTCGTGTTGCAGGCGAACAGGTACAGATACAAGAAAAAGATAACGTTGGCGGGATAGGGAGCTTTAAATCATGAAAAAGAAAATAAATACGTGAAGATAAAGATGTCAACGTCAGGTAACTGGGTCAGAAATGAGGGAGAGGGAGTGACAAGAAAATTTAATGACAAATAAGTGTAAATGGAAAATACGAGAAAAGAGCAACTTGGAATGAATTTATTGAGAAAAGTATCGAGGACAATATATGGAAACTGCCTAACGTCTTGAGGAGAGATAAGATTAAAAAGACGACGTGGAATAGTATCCAGACAGTTTACGAGTGGATAGAAGGAAACAGGGAAAGTGATGATGGAATTGTAGAAGGATGTCATGAATTAACTCAGGTAAAAATAGAACAAAAAATAATAAATTTAAGAGCTAAAAAGAGCCCAGGTTATGATCGGATAACTATTTAAATGATTAAAAACATGAAAACATATATATTGAAGAATTAGGGAGGATATATTCAGAATATTTTTAGTATTGATACTACCCCCCGGCGTGGAAGTT
The DNA here is from genome assembly GCA_002313205.1 of Laupala kohalensis. NCBI lineage: Eukaryota > Metazoa > Arthropoda > Insecta > Orthoptera > Trigonidiidae > Laupala > Laupala kohalensis. The sequence continues at coordinate 73,279 of NNCF01139048.1, forward strand.
TCCTGAAGTGCTATTCTTTAAGAAAAAAAAAAAGAAAACATGGATGAAAGCAAACCAGGATCATATAGACCAATATGCTTATTACCAGTTCTGGGAAAGATATTCGATAAATCTATAGGGAAAGAGGTAATGCAAGAATAAAAGGACACACAAATATCGATATGGATTTACTCGCGGGAAAGGGACGGAGGACGCGGTAAGTGAATTAATGCTGCGAATATATAAAATAAAAAAAAGTTAATCATTGCATCTGATTACAATGGGGTTATTGATAGTGGTGTGGAGTGTGATAAAGGAACTACAAGGTACGAGTATACGAGGAAACTCATTACGAATAATCAAATCCTATTTTGAAGATAGGTACATATTAAAAAAAATAGGATCTGGAAGAATAATCATACGGATGGAACATGGCTATCCACAGGGCAGCCATACTGGCCTCCTATATTCGAATACAGTAGTTAAAAAGTTTGTTAAAGAAATAAATAAAAATTAAACTTGTGCCTTAGCATATGCAGATGACGAAGTGGACAGATTACACCTAGGGAAATAGAAGATGAGGGTACAAAATTGCTGGAGAAATGTTTTAGGTTAAGTAACCGTCAGAAATTAGAAATATCCCATGATAAGACCTGTGCTTTAGTATTTGGAATAAAACAAGGGTAAAAGACGAAGACATCCTGCTATAAATTAAAATCCAGATTGGAAATTTAAAAATTGTGGAAGGAATAAAAAAATATCTAGGTGTATTTGTTGAAAAATAAAATTCAAAAAAGACATAGAATACATGAGTGAAAAAATTATAAAACAAGTCTACAAATGTCAAAGAATTGGGTTGAATAAGAATAACACGAAAATAAATGATGTGGTGCAACTATATAAAAGGGCAGTGTTCCTATACTATCTTATTGCGCGAGTGTGTGGCAATGAAAAGTCTAAATTAACTCAAAACGAAAAGAAATTAAGTAGTGCGCAGATATTATGTTTAATGCCATGGAATGGATGCTACCGGAGCATAACTAAAACAGCTGAAGTAGTAACGGGTGTGTTACAGACAGACTTAGAGATAGACAAAATGACCATGCGATATTATGAGTGGAGCGGAGAAAAGATTGAAATCGACGGAGAACGAATCACGAATAAAATGGAAAGGGGTGATAAGCAGGAAGCTAATGATGCGTTGGCAACTTAGGTGGGAAAGGGCAAAAGAGGGGCGTGACCTACATAGATTTATAAAGGTAACTTATTCGAATAAGAAAAGGAAATGGCTCAAGTCTAATAGACCAATATTAGAAATTCTGACAGGACATGACGCAATGAACGCGTATCTCCACAAGAGGAGAATTGCAAAATCTGATGTGTATGTGGGGACGTTATACATAATGTAGAACAAGTATTGTTTTATTGCATGATAAATTGAGGAGCGAAGGAGATTGTTAACAAAATAAAACAAAGGGGAATTTTTAACCTCAAGAACTGGGAAAGATACATAGAGGATGAAGTTATATTTAGAGATTTCGAGGAATACGTAACGGAATCAATGCTGGTTGGAAGCGCTGCGCGTGTGGTTACATAAAGATTGCGTTCGATGTGGCAGTGAATGAGTGCAGCAAAAACGCCAGATGGCTACGGTAAAATGGAAGTATTGAAGAAATCAGAAAAAGAGAAAAGGCTATATTTTTAAACCCTGGTAATGTCAATATGCTAAGGTACAGGGTTTAGGGACAATAAGTAAATAGACCATAAGAATTTTGTGTGTGTATGATTGTGCTCAAATAAATAATAATAACTAACTTAAGCATAGCGGAGCTATCCAACGGATCGAGCGTGGAGAAAGACAAAATACCATTACTGGGCGGATAAGTTATCCGAGTAATGCTAAGCGAGCGACAAGGACACTGGTGAAAAACGCCCTTAATCTGCTTCGTCCTCTTACGAAACATAAAAAGTCTAAAAGGGAAAAAAATTCAATCAAAAAATAAGTACATGTTCGATACTCCACTATATTGATGGGCTCGGATAAGAAAATGTTCATTTTGCCATTCATTCCACACATTTTAGCAAATAGGCCATGCTACCCGTGCTATCTGTCAAGAAAAGTATGAGCACTCAAGAAGAAAACAAACGAGTGCACTTATATGAGCGAAAATATTTATAGCAATCAGCTAGTTTCAATATCTTCAGTGCATAGGAATGAAGCATTTTGAGATATTATTTTAACCCTATACACTCTGGGTTTCATTTATCTGTTACGGTTCAATGAACCTTGAACTAAACATTGGCGCCCGCTACAATAGGCCAATGTCGGTAACATCAGATTATTGTTCTAAGAACAGGATCTCCGGTGAACGCTAGATTCGTTTAGCCGTTAAAATGGTATTGTTTTTATCTATCGACGTTCCAAAGGAAAATCCAAGTCTCCAAAAGATGGTTAAGGAAGATCAGTTTCTGAAGCAAAACTGAGCATCCACAATTCATTCACCGAAAAATATTCTTCGTAACACGGTAATAAAAAGGATTTAATTCAATTTATCAATCCGATAATTCAAGAACTGGTACATTCTTTTAAATAAAACCAGCAGAAATTTGTCCGTCCCTAAATTGCCTAGTAAATAATAGTCATGTTTCTCAAAATCGTAGTAGATAAAAAATCACGCAAAAAATTACGATAGCGAAATTCCAAAAGAATGGCCCGAGTTACTCAAAGTAAATTACTCATTCTTCTCAACGAAACGGCCGTTACAGGGCAAATTGGTAGCGAATGAAATTTGAAAAAGACTTATTCTGCTTTCCCAGGAACACACATTATATTTATGATTAAAATGAAGTAAAATAGCAGCAAGTAAGTACTTTTTTCATTGGATGATTTCAAATGGTTTAACTCGCGAGAAAAATATATTTTTTCCAAACCCAATAAATTAATTCTAGGCCAATACCCAAATTTATTGCTACCGATTGTTGTACCATTAAAGGCCACATAATATTTCAAATTTCCGTTTTAGTAATATTGTTATCATTGCAGTATTCGTTCCCTTTCAAACATAAAATATAAATTTCGCATTACAGAGATCACTTGAATGCTGACAAATTCCGAAGGCTACTGTCTAATGTAATGTGTCCACAAGAGCTAGTCCATTGTGGTTGACTAATAGAGGGGATTGAACCATCAATTAAATGAAGAATAATAATCTGAAAAGATAAATACAAAATCACTATCAAACTGGCCAAACATTCGGATCACGGCCCCCCAGGGAACTTACATCTAGTAAGTACGTGTTTGGCGAACACGGGGCTCCGAGCTGAGTCTGGCATTACTTCCACTTGTGCTTGGTTCCTTAGTTTCTCTTTTCTGACCTTGCTTGGTCATCTCTTGTTCTTTTCGATCCCGACGCTATTAGGGCTACAGTATCTTTCATTTTCCTCATTTTTGTCCCCCCCACATTTTTTGTCCTACCCATCATTCTTTGTCCTCAACGTTTTGATGTATGTTTTAAGATATGTTTTGGTATGTTGTAATTCAGGAGGGTTTTTAGTGGGTATGGTTCAGTCACTCGGCGAGTCCCACACGCGGGGAGAGTCATATTGGCTCCCCCTAGTGCGTAACTGCATTTTCCCCACATGCCCAAGTTTTTAAGGTTACAATGACCTTTGATGTCGAGAAGCCGTAAAGCCCCACAAAAAAATTAGGATTACGGACTTGCCCCTCGTTGGATTATGATTTGAAATCGCAGTACTAGTCCAGTCATTTCGTAATTTGTCAGGGAAAAAGTATGGAAGTACTTTTCTCAATCGTTTCTACATTTACAGAGGTTACGATTTTCAACTTGCCACCTTGTAAAATATATGTTTTGAGAAAAATTCGAGAAACACCTAAAAAATGCTGTTTTTTTGTTCATAACTCGATACGCTCACGCTTCGTATGCGAGAAAAGTATACGCATGCAAAAACAATGTACTGTACATTTCCTACAAATTAGATTCTTACCGATTTTTTGTCCGACGAACAGATATCGCTCTAAAACGCAGTGATTTTTCACCAAAAGTTCGAAATGGACCCAAAAAGACAATTTTTCTTCTGATTATTGCTTTTTACTTGAAAATTATACTCTTCTAGACGATTGTAACAGGCACCAAGATGTATTTACATTAAATTTACTTCCAATTATGTCTCTCATACAGTATTTTTCGTCCAAGGCATTGTTCATGTTCCAGTGACCGCGTGAGAGCATTTAAATTGAGTGGATATTGTACGCCACCGCTCAGTTAAGAGCAACTCAATGTGAACTGTTTTCAAAATATCCATATTTGTAACCATTTATCCAGTTAATACGTAATACATTACATACATACGTAATTAAATAAAGAATATGAAAATTATTGAATTTTCCGAAGATGAAAAGTTAGTTGCAGAAGTTCCGGGTTTCTCATCTGCCTCATATGTTTCACAGGGAGAGAACTACACGAGTCTCTGTTCTATTGTCGTTTCGCTTCTCGTACCACACAATAACTTATCACTTCGGTGGATCGTGAAGAATCCATCTGAAGTAAGTTTCATGCTGTTCCTCAATTGGTGCATGTCGTGGGAATCTACTACGCATATGAGCAGAGGCCGGTTGTCACGAAAACCAATATTTGAAATTTGGACGATGCGCCCTATTTTGCTTTATCTTAAAGAAGACACCCAAACATTTTCAGATTTTAAAGATATATTTAAGGTTTGCTACCAAGGAAATTTTAGTTGGGGTACCCTTTTGCTGTGCTTTGTCTTAAGATAAACTACCCAAAAAAATTTAGATTTAAAAAAATGTTAAGAGTCTCTACCAAGCTTCAAAATTTCAATTTCAATATTGCCGTCAGACCCGGAAGCGCCAACCGTCGAAGTTTGGCTTCTACTTTTCCAAACGTTCCATCACGGCTTCAGCATGCGCTTGAAGAGCCGTTGATCAGTCTCGACTGTACGAAATCATCTCTATTGCACTGCGAACTTCAAAATGGAATGAGATACATAGAGTTATTTTTTGCGTCAGTATTATGAGTCAGATTATTCTCAGCTTTTGCGCACTTGCGCAGCTATGCTCAGTCACGACCTTGCCATTACTGTTAATAGCGTACATACAGTGTTCAACAATCTTGCCAGACAACTCTCTTCCATGATGTAACCAGGGGTGACCAATCCCCCTCAACTTTGTGACATAATCCCCCTTCCAAATTTGAGAGACCAAACCCCTCAAAAAATACCCGCCCCTAATGTAAAACTAACATTACAAAGAAAAAAAGCAATCATTTTATTGCATTCTATATTGATTTTGACGACAGCAGTTTAATTTTCTCCGTATAAAACAAAGGGGAAAAGGATTGAATGAAAATGGTGTGGTATCACTTTTCTTGAAAATTTGAACAGAATTCCAAATTTAACACTGTTTTTTACTTGCACGGTAAAACAACAGTTTGCATTAAGAATGATCCAGTAGGTGAATCATTCCAACTGCGAAGGAAAAGGATGTTAGTGTCAGGAAAAGTTGATATCTCTGGAAGTATTACTTGATCAAGATGTCTCGGAACGAAGAAGTGGTGGCAGAGTGGGGAAGATAGCCAGCCGCCTTCCGATATTATACAGGTTATAGTTTTCTAAAGTTGATATATCCCTCGGCTCGGTACATCTGCACAACTAAATAGTTTTGAACTCACTTGATATAGTGAATAAAGGAGATCCATGCGGAAAATAAATGAGGTAATGATTCGACTGAAAGATGTAACTTTCCTACTTCTATGCCAAACTCAAAAAAATATTAGTGAATAATTAACGACCTTTTTACAGACAATTTATTTTTTAGAATCCACTGGAAAAACATCACTAAGTAAAAAACAAGACAATACAACACTTTGAAATTTTTTTAAAAACTCACGACGTTTCGGTACACATTGGCACAATAATCAAGTGAAATGTATTTGCGAGTGGAAGCTCAAGTAAAACTGAAATGTGATGTTTTTCCACTGAATTCTAAAAAAATTAATTATTGTCTGCTAAAAAAAGGTCGTTAATTATTTACTAATATTTTTTTGAGTAGACGAAGATGGACTGTTCAAACTTCAAAAAATTGAACTGCTTTTGATAACATTTTCCAAATTATATAAAGTACCCTTTCCATTAAAGTATATCATAGATAAAACATTTCAGAGTACCTGCATCAACAACAAACAAGCTACGCTAAATACGAAATATGAATGAAATACTGATCCGTTTTGTCAGATTCGGTGCGCACAGATGGACAGACAGACGGACGGGAATCGTGTTGGAAAAAACCTTTCGAGATCACTGATACCAAAAAACTAATATTTCCGTCAAAATCTCGCGATTTTTTCTCGGTTAAAATACTGTCTCTGTACCAAGTATATGAGAAAGTAAAAAGAATGTTCATCGCCTATGTTCATTTTACTGATAAGGGATAAATTTAAATGTTATTCAAATACATAATTAGTTTCGAAATAATATTTAATCTGAAAAAATTAGGAACGCAGCAGACTTAGAATTTGAATTTTTAAAATTTCAAAGAACCATACACAAATTCCATGTACATTCATTCACATGCGCTAAACTCAGATTTCGACGTATCTTACGTTTCATCGGATTATTTCACAGGATAAACACCTCAGATACATGTCCCCTACTTCACATGTAAGATGAGGCAATTAGAAGATTTGTCACTCGATTTTAAGAAGTGTAACCAGCAAAGTCCTCAAAAACATGTACAATTTGTAATCAGTATAGGAGTGCGTGACTGCAAATTTTCGTGAAATAAATTGATATTAAAGAAGACACTATAACGTACAATTCGAAAAACGACAGTTTTCACTTCACTTCTGTTCTTACTTTAAACCACACGAACTAACGCTTGATGGTTCACAAAATCCACTACTGTTGTACTTCGCTTTAGTTATTATGATTATATTATTTTTAAAATTTAAAAAGTTTCTTTTCGCGAACTTGTATCCTCTCGTCATACATAACCGGTCTATTTAACAATCATTCCAATATAGGACTTATTGGACAGAGTTTGTTTCTTACGTGAAAATTATTGTGAGAACAGCAAAAATTGATTGATTCAACAAAAATCGAGTAAAACACAATAACAAAAAACAAGCAGTCTCCTGAACGGCAAAACATGGGAAAATAGACTTAGTACAAAATTGAGCTCAGACCTTGATCACGCACAGTAATCTACAGCACTGGAGGGAAACCAATGGATCTTCTGTGAAAGGAACAATTCAAAAGGTGTTTCCTAGATCGGTCGTCTGTGATGCAATCTTACCATTGGAATATAGAGAGGCTGATATCTGGCGTCACTTCTTGCTTCACGCGAATGTGATAAGTCTTCCGATAGTATGATAGACACGAGGCATCCCAGACTTTATCCCACGCTCCTGCCAGCTTATTTAACTGTCTCAATAGATCAGTGCATGGCATAACTTTTCACGAGTTATTCATCAGTTTCGAAATTGATTGAAATTGTTTATCATACTAAAGTGTTCGTTAAGTTTGAAAATTAATACATTTTTAAGATTTTGTACATATATATGATATTTTTAAACGTATTTTCGTTATTTAACAATTAAATATTCTTAACTCCCAAAAAAAATCCATTTTTCGTATGTGCAATGGCAAAATTTGCGTCACGGCCCAGTGGGCACCTTTGATGTAATCGACCGAACCCATTGTGAAAAGATGACTTTTTTCTGTTATTTGTATTTACTTTCCATTTCAT
>NNCF01139065.1:0-41072 GCA_002313205.1 Laupala kohalensis
ATATATTACCAAATTCTCGTTACCAAAGCCGCGAGAACTCAGCAAGTATTTAATAAGTAAGAAGTCTTGGGAATAGGAGAAACGAAAATTTATAACAGGTGGTATAACCTCGTATTGTTCTTCGAAATTAGGTAAAATGCTCCCATAACCAGTAGAGCAAGCCGAAAAATTCTTGAAATTTATAATTAATAAATGAAGCAACAAACAATAACAAAGAAGAAAGACGACAGATGGTTTCCATTTTGACGTGTTTATAATATTTGGTTTATTTCGGTTAACATATCGAGAAACATAGGCTTAGGCCTACTTACAATCTGTCTGCATCGAAGTAATTCGGTAATGAACATTTTGCAATCAAAACTTGCAAAATATAAAAATACAGTAAAAAATGTTTCTAGCAAGCACTCCCTACTCAATGATTAACATTTTTTAACCCCCCAGGGGACTTACATCTAGTAAGTACGTGTTTGGCGAACACGGGTCCCGAGCTGAGTCTCGCATTACTTCCACTTGTGCCATGCTCCTTCCTTTCTCTTTTCTGACCTCCCTTGGTCACCTCTTGTTCTTTTCGATCCCGACGCTATTAGGGCTAGGGTATCTTTCATTTTCCTCTTTCCCCAGGGGACTTACATCTAGTAAAATGTTTGTAGGAAAGTTTTGCGATATGTTGGAATTTGTGTTTTGAGTTGTAATGCAGGAGGGTTTTTAGTGGGTATGGCTGAGTCTTTCGGCGAGTTCCACACGCGGGGAGAGTCATGTTGGCTCTCCCTAGTGCGTTACTGCATTTTCCCGACCTGTACAAGTTTTAAGGGTTCTAATGACCTCGCTGTTGACGAGCCCTAAAGCCCCACAAAAAAACAAAAAAGAAAACATTTTTCAATAAAAATGTATCATTTACGGAAAAAAGTAATAAAGTAAAAGTTTCATATTTTTGGACGGTGAATTGATCCCATTCATTGTTGTCGCAAAACTGTTAACTTTTTTGTAATTTGTTTATACAAAAATCATTTGTTAGTAATTACAAATTTTGGTTTTGCCTGTACTAAATTGTACCAAATTCAAACATTTGAAAAATCTGAAAATGATACCATCACGTCAATTGGGGGGGTGCTAGCTTTATTTCTAGTCAGCACCCCCAGTTTAAAATGAAATTATGGCTGTAACACGCGTGTACCAAAAAAAAATAAATCTTTTTTTGGTGCAAATTGTACTTAATTAGTACTAAATTATAGTCTAACTTTTGTTTTGTTTTGATAAATGGGGGGTGCTAACTTTATTGACGTCTCAACGTCATTGAAGCACGCAAACCCTCGCCACCCGTACGGACAGTGCTTCGATAAGGTGGTGTCTCCTGGGAGGGTTATCACTTAATGACGTCTCAAACCACGAGTCCCAAAGATACAAAAGAACAAATATATCGTAATCGTCCGTAAAAAGTTCGTAAGTTATTTATTTATTTATCTATCAAATGGACGTTAATATCATAAAAACGCTAATAGTAAAATACTTACATAATTATTTAATTCAAATGTAATTTCCTTTTAAAATGCACTCTTACATGTAATTTATCATTAATTATTTATAGATAACTGCCATCCAAAATACTTAACATGATTCACTCAATAGTTTTTGTTCTAAAACAGTTAATTTTAAGTAATAATATAAATATTTAATGTATGCTGTAGAATTATCTTTCATATATGTTCAAAAATTGTTAATATTATATAATTTTGATAATTAAAAGGGAATTTTTCAGACCAAGTTACTCAATATTTTGGAACTTCCCTACTGTTCTATAAGATTGTTAGGAAGCCGCTTTTAGTTTCTATCGGTTTGTAATTTGTGGAACATGGATTTTGTTTACCTGCAACTTTTCTCAGTCTGCCAAAGAATGGACTAGAAAATACAGACTAGGAAGAGTGTGGCTTATGAGTGTCCAGATTTCCGCCATTTTTCTGTCAAGTTAGAGCGGAAGAATTTAAATTCATATGAATTTCAAAATGTTTCTATAAATTTTTGTCGAATTCCTATTTCTTGCTTTTTCTTATCAAACTGCGTATAACTGTTGGAAAGAGTGTTTTTATATTCAATTTTTCATAATGTATCAATTTGACGGGAAAATGGCGGCTCTCAGTGACCGACCACACTCTTACTAGACTCATTCTGAGTAATCTATTCCATAATGACATCTGTCATCGAGATGCTTGAATGAGCGAATCGAACGCGTTCGATTACGCGCAAGCGGCGTAAAAGGAAAATAGCCAACTTTCCGACCTTGTAACGTGTTTTATTTCTCTTCATATTTTATATTGAAATCTATCGTTTTCTTCCCAAAATAGTAATAGATTTGTTATGAAGGTATATTTAATTATGAAGGTGAAGATGTTTTTTAGAATTACAGTCAAAACATTAAACGTCGATATAACAGAAAATTTATATTGTATGAAATCACTCACCTCTCTCCCTTCCGAGAAATTGACTGGTGTCCCGAAATTTTAAAGTGAAAAGGTGGTCACCCTATTTCTGTAGCTTACCCGCCTGTGTGACTCCAGTCATTGTCCACTCGATTGGAGGTGGGTGGCATGATGATGCCACTACCTGACCAAAACCAGTCGCATTTCCCGAGGGGGCATTTGCGCCCACTTGTCCACACAAAATGTTGATGATCTGGAGAAAGATAAATGAATAAACTTCATTGTCAATGATCCATTTGCAAACTGCGTATGACCACGTGAGGGATAATTAACTTACTCTCCAGAAACAAGCGAGGAACCATCCCATCAATTCCGTTTAAGGGCTCAAGGGCAGTGGCGGGTTCCATATTTATATAAGTAATTATTTAACAAGTACTACTATTCATTTATTATCCCAAAATGAATATTTTATTCAGTAAAAATTCGAGATAAATAATAACAAAAATATTAATGATATTCCCATCCATGGAAAATCCACTACTATCCCAAGGAAAACCGGAGAAAAACCCGGAAGGAAAAAGATTACCGAGATAATGTACACAACTGTCAAGATTGCGTACAGTTAATAATAAACTATTACACAGAAAAAGGGGCAAAAATAACATGCATGAGAAAAGGAATTTAATAAGTATCTAGAGTACTATAACAATGATGTGATAAAGTATAAGAGGAATTAACATAATTAAGATCAACCGAAATCATGTGGAAAACAATATTCATTGGGAGACAGAAACTCTTATTGACTTGTTTTATTAAAATCATTAAATTCTTTAACAATATAGGAGCAATAGCACATTGGAAAGCTTTTAATCGCAGGTTTGAAACTTTTATATTTTTGGAAAGAGAATTCTACAAAATTATTCCTGAATGATAGGGGACATTTGGCAAAGTGTGGTTGACACTTCACGACGATTCATATTAGCCTTATTACGAGTGCTGTGTTCGTGAACTCGACTCTTTTTTTCTAAAGCAGGGGTGGGATTTGTCTGTACAAATACGATTACTTCATAAATTTATATGCTAGGAAGAGGGGAAATATAAATAAAGGTTTACATGCATTTTGGGGGTAAGATTTACATATAATCCGAACTATTCTCTTTTGGGTTATGCTCTGTTCTGAACGGATTGACCTCAGAAGATAATACGGTATCGTAAACGAGAATAAACAATTGCAAAATACACGCAGCGAGAAACATATTGACATACAACGTTGACTAGAATTCGGAATGCATGGGACAATTTGCTTAGTTTGGAATTCAATGAAGCATCTCTTTTGAGTTTGTCTTGAATATTTAAAGGCCTAAGAATATGCCCATCTTGGCAGTTTTTATGTGTGCTACGTTTATCGAAAGTGTCATAGGAGGAAGAGATTTCGTTACACTTGCACAATTACGAAATGACATGGATACTGTTTTATCAGTGTAAACGATGAGACGATTTCAGTGAAATCATGACAGAGGTTAGAACTTATGGCGCATTGACATGTTTACGTAGTAGATTAGTAACCATTTTGCAATCGGGCGTGGTGTACGACATATCATATACATTCAATAAAAAGAGAACTGGCTCTAAAAATGAGCACTGAGGAACTTTGCAAGTAAGTTCCTGAAAGATAATGCTGAAATACTTTATTATCAACATGAGAAATTTCAGCTGGTGATGCCTATCTTTTAAGTGGGGAGTTATCCATTGATGTGTCAATTCACAAAAGCAGTATGAATGCAGTTTTGAGAGAATTCTGTGATCGATTATATAGAATGCTTTCGATAACTCAAGAAAAATACGTTGAGGATTATCTCCACGGTCAAGAGAATTGGTTACATCATTTTTTATATAGCGCGGTTAGTTGGAAGGGATTTCCTGAAACCGTATCAAGTAATAAGTAATAAAAAAGAAATCAAGTAATAAAGAAGAAATAAAAATATTAATAAATCCTCCTCCCATGATACAGTTAAGCTTCGCTCAACGACTGACTTCGACTTAGGGTTTAATAAATAATAAAAAGTCTCTATCATTCGGTATTCAATCAAGAGCAACCGAATCAGTTTCTTTGTATATGTTTGGCGGTGATGCTGGATCGCAATGGTTGCTGTCGTCTATTGCAGTGCTCTGAGGGCATCAGTTTCACTCCGAAACTAATGGAATTAAATTACGAATAGGACTGACGCGAGAAGAGGGCCTGGAGAAGTGGCAGTATTGCCACTTTGCGGCTGAGACAGTTCTGATAGGCGACTGACCGTTGCGAGAAATGTTTCAATGACAACTGCTTGTCACTGATCGTAGTCTAGTAGCTACGGAAATAAAAACGGCCAATCAAGGGAAAAAATGTAGAAGTTTTTTTTCTATCGTTCCTTATGTTTTCGGTGGTGCTGAATCCGACCTTCAACTTTACCATCTCGTAAACCCTGTGTGTTTTGAAAAAATAAAAACTTCGAAAAAAACGTTTGTTTTTAGTTTTTTGTTATTAACTCAAAAAATACGGACGAATAGATATCGCGCTAGAGGGTGGTAAAATTTGACCAAAATTTTGAAATTAACCTAAAAACAGTTTTTCATAATTGGTATGTTTACAACTCGAAAATTACACACTTTCAGAGAATACTGTCCAACACAGAAATAAATTTCCTTTAAATTTCCTTCAAATTATGTCTTTTGTAGAGATTTTTTGTCAGACGAACATATTAGGCGTAAGTCAATAATTTAGAGCGCATTTTCATGTGCTATTTACAAAATACTTTCCTTGTCACTTTTTGCCATAGCCTCTTGCGTATCATTTCTCATTGGTTTTTTGGCATCTTTCATATACAAACGAATAAAATAGCAAAAGAATCTTCGATTTTAAGACAAAACAATGAAAATTTTATTATTAATGCAGAAAAACAACGTAAGTTCTTGTGCGGGTTACGATGGATGAAATGAAACAAATACAGACATGAAAAAATGTTTGATTGGTTTGATCAGCACCTACCTTTCCCAGAAACCCCAGAGCTGAAATCCATTAGCGTAGGGATCGTAATTGGTGTTGAAAGGATCAACTGCTACTTGTCTAGGGAGGTGGATACTCAGAGTATAGATCACATTGTTGGTGGTGGTTTCATATATATGAAGTTCAAACGAAAAATCCGAGTGAAATCCCTTGCCACCGTGCGTTCAATACAAGTTCACAGTTAAACCGTAATTGTCAACCCCACCTCCGTCTTTCGGAGGATGAGTATTGCAAAAGAATCAGATGAAGATATAGGGAAGTTTTTTCACTATCAACTTTGTCCCTATCCAATGTCTCTGTTTGATAAGAAGGCATGAGAGAAGATACCAAATCAAGTTTTTATAAAGTGTTCATACCCGCACAAGAAACTAAAGTTCTCAACCACGGTAGATTTGTAATTGATGGAGGCTTTTTATTGCATCGTGCAGTGTGGTCAAGTGGGGTGACATTCGTGAGTATTTGTGACACATACGTGCATTAATCCAAAGTGCAAGTCTACTGCTGCTGTGTTTTTTAATAGATACCTTAATTCAGAAAAATAGCTGGAAGAACGTGGAGAGATTGAGGAGATCAAGTAAAAAAATCCATCGAACTAAAGATCAGTAACACAATGGTGCCTACAGTTTCTCAGGCACCAATTCACCAAGCAAAACTTCCTTGTCAATTCAAGGAACAAATGTCGTCTGATTTCCGTGTTGATTTCCAAATTCAAGTTCAATTCAACATTATCTGCAAACGAGCACAGGAAGATTCGTACAGACTGATCATGGTCACAACCTGGAACCTCATCAATAGTGTGACAGTTGTGGGAGAAGATATCATGGTAGGATTGTGCACTCCACACAACGTATACTTCTCGAAGTCAGGGAAAGGATAAGTCCCTTCAACGTTATACCATCCATCAAGTGTTATTGATAAAAGTCTTGCTCTCCCCATGTTATTTCTACACGCTATGAGTTGTTCTTACACTACATCGTTCTGTACAACCACGATAAAGTAAAATTTAATATCACACTAAAGAAGAAACCTGTGCTCGGACCCTCGATCAACGTGTTTACGCACCGTGAAGCCGATCTTCAGATAATTGACAATGCAGGAGAATAATTTCTCCTTACTTTGTACGGGTCTGGTAAACACAGTATGTTATTCACCATTTAATTATGTATGTATGTAATATATTGTAGGTTAAGTAGTTGATTGTTGAAAATATGGAATGTATTTTGTAAGTAGTACATGAAAACGCACTTTTTCATCGATTATATTACAATAATATACTAAAAGTGTGTTTCTGTATCAAAATAGAATTTTACTTGTAAAATTTGTATGAGTATTGTAATATAAAAAATAGGGCCGATAGAAAATATATACGTAATTACAAAACCCCACGTTGCGGCGTCAATTGTAATATAAAAAATAAAAGAGGGGGTTGAAATGAAAATTATTTACTTACCTAGCCCACTCGGTAAGCATTCTCAGGAATACATGTCCTCCTGCTATACAGTGACGAGGGGAGGATCGGGTTCTGCCGATAATTTACATGAAATATACACTAATCTTTCTTAAAAGAAACACAGCTTTTATAAAAATTGGTTTAATCATTTTACCCTCATTACAAAAATACAACACTACACTTCACAATTTCCCATCTAAACGCTTCCCCCAAAAAGACATGCAACTAATCACTATTAAAATATATATGATACAATTTCACTGAATTTACCACTTTAAACGGAATGAGTCCGTTTGAAAAGATATTAAAGTTAAGATTCTTTTAACAAAGTTCATCATACTAGTGTAACCACTGTTCATTATTTAAACCTTTCTTCACATCAAACATTTCAACAATTAAAGACATAATTGCCACAAGAGTCTTTGGCCTGCAATTATTTCATAAATTATATTACACATTATAAAGCGAAAAAGGTACCGTAAAAGGTCCTTCGGAGAATTACCTTACAAATGAGGCGTAATTCAGCACCAAACGCTGTGAGAGGTCGTTGACCTTAGGAGGGCGTGGATGCACCGACCACGTCTCGCCGCTTTGGCCAAGTCCGTACCAACGCCTTCCCCAAATTAGCTGCGGTGCCTACCAGTAAATACCTTCATCAGATGTTGGATGTCGATTTAAGCCATGTCAAAGCGCAAATTGATGAAGACGTAAATGCATCACTTGCTCTCGTACTGATCAATGTCGCCACTCATAATAAAGTCAGAGTGTTCTTCAATCACTAGCACACTGCGTTAATCGGTCTGTTCATGAATGTCGGTTACCATCTCAGAACGAAAACGTTTTAGAATGAGCAGATGCGTCTTTGAAAGCGCATTGACGCCTAAGTGTCTTGTCAAAAGAATATCCCAAAACAATACAGAATATTCTCGAAGATCACAGAATTCTTTAAAATCTGAAGTACGATTCTCAAAATCAACAGTTCTCCAACACAATTCGTCCTTAAAATCAAATCACCGAGTTCTCTAGGTCATCATCAACAATCATACTCATAATGCTCATCAAAAATCGTACTCGTAGTCTTCTCGGAGTGTCTCCGCTCCAATCTTAAATAATAAGGCCCCCTCTACTCTGACGGAACTAAACAAACTAGCTCCTCCCAACTCTGACGTCGTTCTTCCTCTATAGCCAATTCCTAGTAATTATTCAATCATGTGACTTTTCCTCAATTGGTTCAATTTTCTGTGACGTAGTTCTTTCTTAGCCAATAACGGAGCTCATTTTAACTAACACCACTTCGTCTTGTGACTCGGTATTTTTCCTAAAGCGACCTCTAACTTACAATCAACGGATGTGAGACGCACTTTTCTTACAAGGGTATATTCATACTAAAAGGAACCCATGTCTCTGCCCTCTGCAAAGTAACACTTCAGTTTGACATGTCTGCTAACCATCATTTTACCCGTTCTTTATTGAATGAACACGTGTTACCCTGTACGTTCGTCACCCTTCATTCTTCTCTGTCCCTTTTTTAGGTTTTCAAAATTGAAACCTTCATCGCTCAACATCGCCTAATTGGGTTCTCCTTCTGGCGAGGAGTCTTCGCACAGACATTCATTCATTCCTTAACAAAGCTAAGTTCATTTACCTTTGCACTATGGTTCCTCGCAATATAACAATTACTTGTTGTTCTCCCTTTCTACCGTATCTGGACGCTCATTTCTAACGATGACTGTCCTTCCTCTGTGTTTATTTCATCTTGAAACATGCCATATCTTTTCCAGAATTACTAAAATGCATTATAAAAGCTACAACCAGCTGCTTGTTATTGAATTTTGGGCCGCGCCTCGACGCGTACTCAAGTAATAGTCGTATTCCCCTTCCACAATCTATTGTTAGACCTTCGACATAAAGCGGACCTTTCTGAGAACCCGTAGCTACTTGCCTGCGGCGTTTGGAGGGTCTTTGTTAAGAGGCGTTTTATTTTCGCGCCTGCCTGGACTCGCGAATACTAGATTTCTACCATTTATTTCAAGGCTTTTATGAAAAAAATACTGAAATTAA
The DNA here is from genome assembly GCA_002313205.1 of Laupala kohalensis. NCBI lineage: Eukaryota > Metazoa > Arthropoda > Insecta > Orthoptera > Trigonidiidae > Laupala > Laupala kohalensis. Next base: position 8,972 of record NNCF01139065.1, read on the forward strand.
TAATTTATTACAGTACGTACTCAGTGGTCTATATTATGGTCTAGTTCCATAATAAAATAGTTGCAAATAATAAAACATGGAAATATTTGCAATCACCAGTCTGTGGCGATCATATCATCAGCAGAAGTACGTTCCCAGAAAAAGCAAAAGAAAATAATAGTACCTGAGGAGATAAAGTCTACCTATAAATTAATCAACTAATTAAATTTATTGGTAATTATTTAGTTTAGATATGCATATAACATGGTGAATTATTTCAAATAGGTTATTGTGAAAGAAGAACTCAAGCTGAGGTGTTCGTAGCATTGAGGCTGCGTCCGATATACACTCAATTTAAGCGCGCTCCTGATGTATTGACTTACGTTAAAAATGTTCGTCTGACGTAAAATACTCTACAAGAGACACAATTTGAAAGAAATTTAATGTATTTTATTTCTGTGTTGGACAATGTTCTCTGAAAGTGTGTAATTGTCGAGTTGTAAGCATACGATATAAGAAACACTTTTTTGCGTTTAATTTCAAAATTTTGGTCAATATTTACCAACCTCTAGCGCTATATCTATTCTTCCGTATTTTTGAGTTATAAACAAAAAAACTAAAAAAGAGCGTTTTTTCGAAGTTTTTTGAATTTTTCTCAAAAACCACAGGGTTTGCGAGGTGGCAAAGTTGAAATTTGGATTCAGCACCTTCGAAAACATAAGGAACGATTGAGAAAAAACTCTTCTATATTTCTCCCGTACTAAACCACCATATGATTGAACTTTAGGACCTGTGTCGAGCCTCTATCTCTCCCATCAACTGGCACGATGACAGTCCTAATTTAATTAAACTATAATGCGTCCAGACCTGCAAAATGTGTCGTTGGCTAACAGCATTCTTTGCAACAGTCGCAAAGAAACTCGGTTACTCTTAACTGTAATCGGGAGTGGCGATAATACATGATGTTTCTGCCAGTCAGAATAGCCACCTTTGCGCATGATTTTCGATTTACAATTTAGCCCATGTGACTCTGGGGAAAAAACGAAGAAATTGATTTGGTTGCTCAAATATTGTCTTTTTGTATCAAAATATCTATACCGACGGAATTAATTGTTTGTTTGTTTTTGGTGGGGCTTTAGAGCTCATCAACGGCAAGGTCATTAGAGTCCGTTGTTTGTTTCTTCTCAATGCCAAAATATAATATCAAATTGAAAGTGAAACGGAGATGGTTGTAATAAAAAAGTAGATATTCTCGTCGGACATACCAGAGATGACTTGCGATTTGAAGAATTCGTTTTCTTCCATAGTTTCGAGACTCACGAGCTCCATACAGCGCTTCTGACAAAAAGCGCGCGCTTCTTCCCATCTTAGAGTCAAAGAGACTGTAGACTCTTCTAGGGCACCTACCAGCCTCCACGAGAAGTAATAGGAGCTGGTGCCCCAATGAGCATGCACAAATGGTTCTGTATAAGAAAAGCGGGCATTTGAATTTATTCAATTTTGCCTTCACCAATTCTTTGGATATCTACATTCAACAATGTTATTGAGTGAAGTAGCTTTATTAGTATACATTCTTGTGTCTTCTAGAAATATTATGTTGATGGGAATTAATCATTAAAATTTATTTTATGACACATCATAACACAGCTTTTTTTTCCATAAAGAAAAAAACAAAGAATTATCTCAACATAATTTTCAGTGTTTCTAGATATGAAGAAACTCCTTATTTAATTTAGAATGTTTCTGATTAATTAATGTTTTACAAATAATTTCAAGTGTTGGTAATATTTCAAGGCACCTGCTTTTATCATTCATTCATTCATGATGGCCCAAAAGGCTCTGATGCAGTGCTTCACAACATTAGTTTCTTTTACTTCATTATGCATGTAATTTCATAATTTCTACTTTTTAACAGAGTACAACCTATTCATATCACAAAAATGAGTTACAGAGGGGTGAGTGGATTTATTTTATTTACATAAAGAACTCCAGCAAACAACAATTGATTATCTCAGTTGAATTTAACTTCTTTTATATTCTAAGCATTCAGTGTGCTTTTACTTCACTCAAATTATGTACGTATCGACATACAGATCATATTTGTTATAATATGTGAAAGGAAGCTTTGCATGTCATTAATTTTTAATATATTTTTTTGCCAACTATTCAGCCCAATAGCTGCTGCTTGCACTGCTAAGTAGCAAGTTGTTAACTGGGCCAGACCTCAAATTACCTTCATAGCTCCAAAAACCTAATGATTCTTCCTTTAACTATCGTACAAAATTTTATTTATATAAATTGTTAGATACAAACTAATGAATTCAGATATTATTATTAACCTTTTACTTAAATATTTTGTTTATTCTAGAACAGTCTCATTGTGCCTCAATTAATTTATGCCTCAAAAACGTATTTCCAATCTTTTAAGAGAAATACACATTTCCAATATTTCTATAGACAAAAGCTAAATTTGACATAAAGGAAAATTTTTTGTCATTCCATCTGATTTTACTCTTAGAAACTCCCTTATTCCTGAATGACTTCTCCTGTGTGGTTGTGTAACTGAATTTATTTTTGGCATATCAAAATATAATAAGATGAACATGGATGGTCCAGACTAAGACACTATGAGACCTGATGCATAACATCACTTACAAAAGAAGTGTGATTTTTGCTTGTAATATAAATCTCACAGACCTATGTAGAAATGTCTTTGTGTGTGACTTATAATTTCACAACATTCTCACAATAAACTTCACATAATATTTACATGCTTTTGGACATCATGTAAACATCAATATTAACACACAAAATTAATACAATTATTGATATTGTATAGGCCCAGGATAAGGTAGGACATCCTAGTTCTGGGAGTCTCACTCTACTGGGACAGGAGTATATATATGATTTGTCTGAACCATCCTCTAGTTTGAACCTACATAAAGTATTGTATATTTTAAACTAAAAAGAAAATAACCCACCACACTTCTATTTTATACGAGTGTTAATATTAAGAGTTCAGAGTCAGGCATTCATACTTACCTCCTTTTCCCCTATACTATTTAGTAACATAACAGCAAGATTCATATTATTGCTAATATTTACTATTTCTTCAGCCACAAAATTTACATTTGAAATGTCTTTGTAACTTAATTTCTTGAGTTTGTAGAACAAATTTTGGTTATTCAATCTTCTTTTCTCCCAGGGTCTCCAGTGAAATAAGTAATATTCTTTGAAATGTTTGTTACTTAAAGTAATCATTGACTCAGTTTGAGGTATAAAACAATCATCATTTTATATTTAATAAAGGCAGCAGGAATATTAAATTTTAAAGATTTCAAATATAAAAATTATATAATAAAACAAGCAAATTGAATTCATAACACAACAGGAGTTATTTATGCTAAGAAATTGTCATAAGGTTTTACATACTATATTTGCAGTGATGGTATCTAGAATCCAAAAATCCAGCTTCTTTTGCAACCACCTGCTGTGAGACATGAAGATATATGTTCAGGATGACAAACACCACATTCAACATGGTGAGAAATTAGAAAACTGGATAAATTAATGAGGTAAAGCCAGAACTGTTATTTATCTCTAGTCAAATGACCACACAATAGAGAACAACTAATGAGATCATTAAGCATATTCTTATTATAACACTTCTTTAATATTTCACTCTCTTCAAGCAGACATTCCTAAGAATACTGTTACTTTCAACACATTTTTATTCATGCAAAAATTTTTCCAATCCCAATTTTATTCATGCATAAATTTTTAGTATCTTTTTCAGGAATGAAGAAAGACAAAGGAATAACAATGAAATTTATTATGTAAAAAACAGAAAATGTATATACAAAAATTAATGAATTAACCAGAACATCACTTCTTCCCTTCAGTCATAATAATATGGTAACCAAATTTAGTTTTAACAGGTGGGTCAGTATAAACTGGACTATTCACATTAGATATTGGTAATGCAAAAGCTGCATCCTGGAAAGGCCCCACCATTGAGCCTCGAGTCATCCATCCAAGATCACCCTATAAAAAAAGGTCATGTAAGAACGAAGATACAATAAAAATATGAATTCAAAAAAATCATTCTTTTGATATGCACCCCTTGTCTTGCTTTGTCTTCACTGTACTGGGCAGCGACTTCAGGAAATTTCATTCCTCCTTTTAATTTTTCAAGAGCTTCAAGTGCTTTTGACTGTTTTTCACAAAGAATGTGACGCACCTATAACATTGTGGAGAGAACGTTCACATACAAAAATGTATTAAGAGTAAATTTCTAACCTCCAAATACTGAATTAGAAAAATACCTTAACAGCAGTTCCTCCCTTTTTTTCTTTTCCTCCACCTTTACTATCATCATCACCTTTCCCCTTTGCATCACTTTTTCCTCCTTTTGCACCGCCTCCACCCTTTTTCGGAGGCATATTACTGTTCTGTAACTGTTCGAACGCAAGCGGTGCCCAACACTCGCTGTTGCTCTATATTCCGCGGATGTAAACCGAACATCAGGTTTACATGTCTTCTCTTAGAATTTCAGAACAGAATTCCCAAGAGTTTTGAGCCATCTGAATACATATGTTTCAATTTGTATCAAATGGTGCATGTGTACTGGAGAGCGAATACCTGGTGTACAGTGAGCACAACACCGGGCTTATTAATGCTCGTATATGATGAAAAAAATTAGTACATATTAAGTTGATTTGGAGGCGTTAAATTTTTCTTCTTCTGTTTATCGGTTTAACGAGATGTGTTTGGAAGTTAACCAATATTCTTTATTATTTATGCCATAGTATTATTAAAACAATCTGGATCATTTTTTATCGGTTTCTCGAGAAGGAATTGCACTGCTCTATCTGTAATGGTTGTTGCTTCGTCTTTCTCCTCCCGTTCGGGCACGGAACCACAAGCCAGTTCACACTGCCAGTGGCAGTCAGGTGGCAGTCTTAGGCTGGCCGTAGGGAATCTGCCGTTTGTGCAGGAACCTTATCGTCGTACCAGTTAACAGCTAGTTACTACTGTTAACAGTACTTAACAGTATGTCAGCTCCGACGGTCCCGTGGTGTGAACCTGGGTTTTATCGTAGTGTACCTTTCTATGATTCTAGCGCTAGCAGCAGTGATGACGAAATGGCTTTGTTGTACTCGTTAGCATCAAGAGACGAGTGGGTACGTCACAGCAATCGGAATCGTAAATCTTTCGACGATCACAATGATTTGATGCGTGACCTTGAGGCAGACGACGACACGTTCAGAAACTCTTTTAGGTTAAATAAAGGACAATTCAATGAAGTTCTGGCTATGATTGATGATGATATAAAGAAAATTGACACCTACTACAGGACGGCTATCTCCAGCAGGGAGCGATTGGCAATTTGCTTAAGGTAAGAAAAACTCCTAATGAATCAATTATAGTTTAATGAAAAAGGATTGCGCAGGGGCGTATTTATCCCTTTCGGGACCCTGGTGAATGGTCACATTGGGGGGCCTCCAGCTAAAAGGTTTTTGACCTGCTTTTTCTGAAGAATTTAGGAATTTTTACAAATAAATGAATGTGCGACCGCTTTACTTTCAAATGTATTATAAATTGTACAGTTTGAATGGATCATTTAAAAATAGGGGTAGGACAAAAAATTGGAAAAAGTTGAACAATTAAAATTTTGATAAATTAATATCGACAATGCTGCTTTTATTTTAAATGACATAAACTATATCATACAGTAACTGATAAATTTTTAAAGATAAATATAAGGAAGGATTAGTTTAATTGCAGTACCTCGGGGCCCCGTTCAAAATTATAAATACTGTTTGGGAAACAACTGTTCCAGGAAAGATTTGTTCATTTCGTGTTAAAACTCATGTTTCGTCGGAATATTCGTTATACCAAATTAATAAATGACACAACGTTCATTCGAAACATTGTTTGAAATGACTCCAAAGGGAACCTCTAACAAATTTCTTAAGCGAGGTATTTAAAAATCGTGAAAATAATTTTCTGATCTTTAAAAAATCCGTACTGGGGGCCCCAGGCAATTGCACCGGCCGAACCGGCGGTAGTTACACCACTGGGATTCAGCTAATTAAACCAGTTAATTATGGATCCTTACTGGTTTTATATTGTAATTACTTTATAAGGTTTATTAGGTTCTACACAGAATCTAAAACAAAAAGAAGTTTCAACTATTTTTATTGCGTTTTGTATTAATACCATATCGCAGAAAATTTGTACTAAAAAGTACATAAACATGATAAATCTTATTAATATAATTTTTTAAATACAAATGTAAATTAATAACCGCTGGAAATAGTTTGCTGGGATACCTCCCTAAATTATACGTCTCTCTCCTGACTGTTTACCCGCTGCCTCCCTCCTATTATCAGATTTTTTATTATAGACCCCCCACACTTATTTCTGATTACAAACCAAGTTTTAAACGTTTAATTTCATTGATCATGTGATCACAGCATTTTGCTGAAGGCGACTATAAATTTTATTCCTAAAAAATGAGCCTGGTCGTTTTTAGCAATTATTTTGGAAAAGGTTAATAACTCATTATATTTTGCATGTAGAAGCTCAAAATTTTGAAATGTTGTCACAAACATAATAGTTAACATTTGCTGAATAAGAATTATTTTTGACTTTTAGTTTATTTGATAAAAAATAGTTAAGTCGACTAATCGGTAAAAAAATCGCTTTTTGAAACATTTCTGTTATTAAAACAGTATTATTTATTCTTAGAACCATTTCTTTACTTGAGTATAAGCAGAAGTACAAGACAAATTTGTGTTAATTAGATTTATCTACGATTTTTTGTGGCATCTACTGCAGTTCAACATGAGGGATCCATAATAAAAAATCCGATATTAGATATGACTTCCCCCTCTTGCGTTAATAGTTGACCCCCTCGTCATAAAACAATCGACTAACTATTTGTCATCCTATAGCTAAAGACATACTTGCGTTTTTGACGCGGACCGGAGCGATTTTTCTGCCGAACTGTGTTATTGTGGGCAAAGACACACTTAGCGGGTGCGGAGCGGGGTGGGGAGGACGCGGAACGATTTTTCGCCCGCTGCTTGCAGCGGAGATCTCCGCTACTTTCTGCGGACCGCCGGAGACACAGCACATGTTATCTTATGAGCAAATACACATTTGCGTATTTACAGCGGGCGGGGAGTGGAGATCTCCGCTGCCTCCCGCGCGTCCTTGTCGACTGCTGAAGGTCACAAGTGTTAATAGATGGATATATTGAGAGAAGCGGGGAAGATGGCGGATGATTTCTTTCACAGTGCTTTCCTTTAATTTCATACCCTTGAATTTCTACGGACTGATTATTAATTATATCAATGTTCATATTGATTATTGCAACAGAGTTATAATATCACTAAGTATTTGCTCTACTTCTTCCTCTAGTGGTGTTCATTTTTCTGAAGCTTTCTTATTTTTGTGTTTTACTATTTTTGATATCTTAGTGTATTCTTTAGTCTTTTAAGATTTTCGTTATGTAATTGTGAAAAGTTTTGGCGTAGTTTTAGTTAAAAAGAGAGAAATGCACATTTTCTCGTCTAATAATAATAATAAATTTATTGTCAAAAAACAGTACAAACTGCGTATGACCACGTGGAGGACAATAAACTAATTTACTCTCCGGAAGCAAGCAAGGGACCATCCCATCAATTCCGATCAAGGGCCCTAAGGCAGAGGCGGATTCAAAAATTTCAGCAAAAGTTCCTAGATAAGATAAAAAGTTAGCTGCGAGTTATAATACGTATATAATGTCAATATGTTTGTAACTTAACGCAAATATATTTGTAAAGTTACATGTTACATGTCTATATTTTATAGCTTTACATTTCAATTATTTGTAATATTTGTTCCTCAATTTGAGTTCTATGTTGACACCCGCTCCGCTAAGTGTCTCTTTCCACAAGCGGAGCGATTCTTGGGCGGAGAAAACGCAAGTGTGTCTTTAGCCTATGTGAGTAGTGAACACGTTGAGTACGAACTTCCCTGTTCAGATGTAATTATTATTTATTAGATACACCTCAGTGAATTAACACTATTTTACAATTCTGCAACATTGTAAACATTTTTAGTATATCACCGGATTTATAAAGTATTTCACACTTCGCAATTTCCTTCATTATTGCCATTAGAGCTAACACTCAGTCTTTTCGCGATTGACGATATTGACTATTAAAATGTTACATATTAGACTGTCCATTCCGAGCTGTGGGTTTACTCTCTCATGCTAACAATCAGGAACCTATCTGATGATGGATCCCTGGAACAGGAACTATCTGAGGGTAATACTGTCCCAGGAGGCAGCGCGGCATCCCAGTGCCCTTTGACTATAACACAGTAGAAAACTTACTCCAATTGACGCGACTCGAGGGCACGGGCCATGCTAATTCTAGTTACAAAGGACCCTGCAGGTTCCCAGCTTCGGCACATTCTTGCCACGTAAGGTGTAATGGTAAATTTGCCCCACTTGGCCAATATTCTGGAGACAGTGAACCAGTGAAGGAACTTACCGAGAACGGAATACGCTATCGTAGCAACACAGTTCTGTCGTGCGCATGGCAGATCTGTTTATGACTATACCGAACCATGCCCTTCGTGTTTTACTTCACACGAAGGGTATCTCTTTCTGAAAGACACTAATATTACATACATGGAGGAAACCTCCAAGTGAACTTTGTAAACAAACCTAGTGTCGCGAAACCACGTTTCAATATTTGTTGGTTTTTTAGCATGGGTATTCTTGGAAATGACAGAAGCAATTTCTGAATCCATACAATTCAAGTTTTGAAGGATGCTAAAAAGTACCAATGACGCGAATAAATAATTAGGAACTAGTTAGTGTAAGTCGAACGTAAATTTCACGTTGGACGATTGAATTGACAAGAAACTGTAATTTAGATTAGTCAGAATAGAATAAAATAGTGTAGGATTTAAGATAGAATAAGCTACAACTATACGGGTAAATCTAAGTGATGGCAGTCCATGATGCCCCCACTTGATAAATATATGTAGAATCAAATTATTATTTTTCCAGCAACTTGCATGGACATGTGCTACGGAGAGGTTCTTTAGTGTATCTGAAATCACACTCCCCATAGTATATAGATTTTCTCGAAAATTACATTTCTCTTTCCTTTAAGGGTGTCCCATCGCAATGGGGGCGGCACAGACAACTCCCAACATGTGTCTTGACAAAACATAGGATCTTTGTCAGTCCAAATTTCACTCTGATACATTTTAAAACATAGAAGTTGTGGAGCGATGAATTTACTGCGCTGATAATTTTGACGGGCAGTGTATGTAAACGTGTTGATGTATACACTAGATAATATCGAAGGATATTATCAGAATAAAAAAATCCATGCGAATCTGAGCAGGATTGGCAAAAAAATGCTAGAACTTGTTTATTTGTGTCATATAATACATTAGATTTCAATATATTTTGTATTTATGAGTACATAGTTTTTCCTAGCCCTTTTATGATGATTAAAAAAACTTTTGTCGTCGAACTCGTCATACTCGACGATAAATCCTTGGACTGTTGAAAAATACGGTTTATTTTGGTTGAAATATAGACACCTAAAACCTAATGAGTTGGTTATACTATCGACAGTGTTTTTCTCAATAACAATATGTTTTGCTTCCTCTTTACTCGTAACTACAGATGACGGCGTTTAGTTGTGCTCGTGACATTGGTCTTCTCCAGGTTGTACTACAAAGCACCAAATATTTGAGCTGAGAAAGTCAAGGTTCAAATGACACTGCTTCAACATTTCACTCACTCATTTGACTCAAATGGTAATAAATTCTTAAAAATTGTGCTTATTAAGAATAGTAATAAACTTTTTAGAATTTTTTTATTTTATTTCCGTAAATGAGGATTTAATGGAAGACAAAGTCGGGCCCTTATTGGCTTGAAATAACAAATAGGAATTAACAGCTGATCGTCAAGTACCGTGCTGGGTTAAACGATAGCGCGATAACAATAAGTTTTTTGAACGGCATGTCTTTTACTCACCTGTCCTTCCCACATCTCCCCTTCTACGCCAAGTCTACGTGCATAGCTAAACGCCGGCATAGATATGTTTCAGTCTGTGAACTTCATTTGCTTGTATTTTTATTTCTTCATAATTCCATCTGTATTTTTCAGATTTTTAGCTTCTGGCGATGCTTACAGAACAATCAGTTATAGCTACAGAGTCGGAACGAGCACAGTTACTAAAATTGTGGAAGAAGTTTGTGACGCATTATGGAAACGGATGCAGCCAGTGTTCATGCCAACACCGGATGAAGCTATGTGGCGACAAATTGAATACGGTTTCAAAGTGAGATGGAATTTCCCTCACTGTATCGGAGCAGTTGATGGGAAACATATTGCCGTACAGGCGCCACCACATTCTAGGTCTAGCATTTACAATTATAAATATGATTCTACGGTACTTCTTGGGCTAGTTGATTCGGAATATAAATTTATAGCTATTGATTCTGGACCATATGATGAAGAGAATGAATGCAGGATTTTCATGGACAGTGTCCTAGGAAAGAACATCAATATCAATAGTATTGCAATTCCCCCTGACGAACCACTTATTGAGGGAGGCGTAAATCTTCCGTATGTCATCGTTGGTGACGAAGGATTTCCTCTCAAGCGATTTTTATTGCGTCCGTTTCCACGCAGACAGATAGCACCCAATAAACGTGTCTATAACGACAGATTATGCTGTTGTAGAAGAGCTGTAGAAAACGCTTTTACCTTACTTGCTCATAGGTGGCGGGTGTACTCTCGGCCAATGACTTGTAAGATGGATACTGTCCACAAAATCATAAAATCAACTACCGTTTTACACAATTATCTCTGTTGCAAGTGCGACGTTACGGAACTAGGTTCTCCAGAAGAGGTCGCGGAGGCCAATAGAACATGCTGGAGATCTGTACCACGAATTGGAGGTCAATCTTCTGATGAAGCAAAGAACATTCGTAATCAATTTGTGGCTTATTTCAATTCTAACTAAGGTTCTGTTCTCAGACAGTGCGTCATTCATGACCAATAATCGCTCAGATATTCTTTAATCCTTCACGGATTGTTTAATCAAGATTTTGTTTGTGTCTTTTTGAGATTTATTGTATATAAGTATCAATAATGTGTTATATCATGAAAGAGTGATCCTTTCACACTCAATGTATCCATGTTATAAAAAACTATAATTTGTTCGAAGTTTTCATTTACTTTTTCAGTAAAATCCAGATCATTAATGTCCACAGAACGCTTCGGAACGCGTGTTAAAAAAAGGAATCGTGTTTAGCGCGATATCTGGCGGGACGGCTACAGGCTACTTGAAGGATTAATAGCACCGGCAACGGCGAGGTTTCGTCCTTGTGTCCATGAAAGATTAGATTTACCTAACATCACAACTGTCCCCACTGTCTTTCTCGTACTTCTAGTAAGGTAACTTCATGCACTCTCAATTAAATTAGTGTTTTTTCTACAGATATAGTTACTTATTTAAAGAATTACATTACACTTATTTGGTACTTCACAAAAATCATGATACATAAATGAAGATATCATTCATCATGGGAACTATTTGAATTCTACTTTACACACAAATGTTGTCTACAAATCAGATAATCAGGTATATTCTTCCCTACCAAGCGCTACTAAAAATAGTTTTTCATAGTATTAGTAACTATTGTCATATTTACTTATCAATTTCTCAATATGTGCTCCAAACTTACACATTTTACTTGTATTATATGATTCTATGTAATATAATGAAACGTATTCTAAGAGATACAAATACATAGTAAGTTGATCATAGTTATAGCTTAATCGAATAATCTTAAATTATTTTTAACAAATTCCGAGGAATACAATGAAGAGAAAAATGCTTAACATCATGTATTTCTACTAACTGAGTAGAGTGCTCCATCCCATTTATGGCTCTTTTCAAGGAAAATTTCCGAATAATTTTCTCTCACCTCAAGTCAATTAATTTTCCTGATTTTCAATCAGCAGAGAAACAAAACCTTACGCACCAACTTTCTGGAACAAAAAGATGCAATGAGAATTAGTATCTAATTATGAAACAGAAAACATCTATTATCTTATCTAATATCTAACAGAAAACCGAAACTTTAACCAATATCGAAAAGTTATCCATCAACATACCGTAACTCCAGGTAAATATTCGTTTATCAAACTAACAAATCAAGTATATTCCAATCAAGTATCACATTTCTTATGGAGCATGCCTGGAAAATGTTTCAGATTAATAAATTGGTTAAAAATTTTCAAATTATCCAATAACTATCACTGGTATGTATTTCAACAAAAATGAAGCAGCCCAGGAAAAAAATTAGGTTAAAATACTACAAATCATAGGTTCATAAAAAGTTCATGTCAGATATCCTAACTACTAAGTTAAATGGTTATATAAAAGTAACATCTTGAAATGACTTACCTATAACAAGTACAAGGGGAACAGAAATTTCCTGTGTCATCCGTTACAACGACATTCAAGGTACCATACGTCATTTAACCCATTTTCACAATCACACAACTACACTTTTCAGATATTGAAAGATTCCTACAAATAAAGGAACAACTGCCAATTAACTAAAGTACACAGGCGTTGCGTTTAAAACCGTTCGTCGTACCTCTTTGAGAACCTAACGTTTTAGAACGAAGTATTTGACGTTCTACCCGAAAAGAGTGCGCTGCAGTCGCTTACAGTACTGGCAGAGCCATCTACTGGGACGACTATAGGCTACTCGAAAACACGCTTCCCATTCCTCCTACAATGATTCCGCTCCCTGGCTATGTCCTTCCTTCCGCACGCCGTGTATTTAATGCCAGGATTTCTGAACAGTTGAAGTGTTGAATCCTGAAATCACGAGTCGACTTCGCACTTTTTCAATACTCTGCTCTATTTGTTCAGAGAACGAACAGGCTCTGCTACAATTAGCTGATCTTTTGGTCGCCACCGGCCTATCTACCCGCCACAATCTGGAAAGTTCGCTAATTGCTAGAACGGTAGCTATGCTTGACCAGTGTCACAGGCGTAACCTGTGATATTGGTCCTGCAGTATAAACTATATCATTTTATTTAATGGAGAGCGAAGTCTTGAAATGTTACAAGTCACATATATAGTGAATTAGCATCTATTGATGCTCTATTCTCCGCAGTTCTTGCCGTAAACCATGGCGACAACTTATTCCTGGAAGAACCCGATACCTATGAACCGTGTGAGAAGTATATTGAATATACTGTTTTCGAGGATACAATGGCACGAGAAGAAAACCACTTCTTTGAAGTTAAAAAATTGGTTTCCTTTGCTAATTACCAGATCAGGCACAATTGATCCGTAGTGAAATCTCGAGACTCACTTGCACATAAAAGCCGGAATCTAGAGGTGTGCACTTCAACAAGACCACAACTTTGATGTGAGGCAGCGACCATTGGGCTCTGAGTGGTATGCTTATGTTCAGATCGTAAGCTTCTCTTCGATTCTGTGTCGCTGCATCGTTTGCGAAATGCTGTTACTGAGGCATTCGCGTTGTGCAGACCAAACAGCACATTGAGGCGTGTTCACTTTGCAGTGCACGAAGCACTAGACCTAAAAGCTTTAAGATTCTTTAAACTGTTTTGGACCATAAATTTTTGAATAAATTCTCGGGTTCGCTCTTCTACAGAACCGCACTGCAGAATTTCTTACAGAAGTGAAACTATTGAGTGTTGTGGAGTCACTGATAGAGTTGACTGAGCCTCTTGACAACCAGATGTCGCTACTGAACCTTTATTAGCCTAGACCTAGAAAATAATTTTGTTGTTTTCTGCATCTTAATTCGTTTTAATCAATGATCTCCTGGATGACGGACCCGATCATTTGAGTACATAATGCTCTATTGTTATGCCTTTCTTGATTCGCAGTCTGTAGTCGCGCATTATATACTTTAGACATGTACAAATTAATTTAGAGAATAAAATTTGTACAGTCAATAGAAGATCACATAACGGGAATGTTATTTTAATAATCGGTCGAGAAAATGAGATTATTGGAAAAACATGATAGTATGATGACTGTTTTACAGATTTTTCAGGATATCGTCAACAGTATAATTAGTTTGATGGGAAAATTACTTTGCTGGAAACTTGAGACAAGTTGTTCCTATTGTTCAACATGAAAATCGTAACGCAATCGTTGGAGTAATTTTAACCAAGAAAATATTGGACTCATGTTATAGTATCATGTATTGACGGTTGACTCAAGCGGGTTTATGCGGATTAAGTTAACAACAGCGAATAAGTAGGAAGTGGAAGATTGCACATATATATTCAGATATCACCTTTCAGCATAAATTAATCTCAATTATGTATTACATAATTACTTGATTTATGTATTATATGTTCAAGATGAGATTTATTGTGCCAAAATTGACATAATGATATTCAAACTCTGTCGTGAAAAGTCATCCGTAATGCACTTGAACGAAAATATTGGATTCCTAAGTTTGAGGTAATATGCTTATTTTATAGCAACTAAGTCGCCCTAAATCAATTGTTTAAGTCGAGTCTGATGATACCTCCACAGTGGTCAACTATTCAGTTGAGTATTTAAACACACACCTTCCTGATCAAACTTTCAACTCCTTAACTAGATATCCTGATACTGGTTACAAACCTTTTCTCAACCGCTTACTTCGCCAATGGAACTCAGTAAAGTTAGAAAAAGATTCAATGCCATTCCCTGGTTGATGAGGGGTTATAAGACGAAATAGGCATATTATAAGAGTCTTAGCTATGGTGTTTTCAATAGTTGAAAATCTATAATTTCGGACACTAGTGTATAAGAATATTTTTATTGTAATATGTGCCTCTAGTTCTTCAGCGATTAGCTTAATAAAAAGACCGAGCAAATGTCGCTTCTTTTAGCGCACCTCTTTCAGAGAGTATTTATTTCTGATTTAAAGTATTTCCAATTTACAGTTATTGAGGGATAATGAGTACAGCTAAATTTTCCTTTGTTTATTTCTTTTCAAAGAGATTCTTTTATGTTTCCTCAATTACAAGTGCTACTCTACTATTTGTGGAAGCGTTCCTCTCTTACTATTTTTAATTTTTGCCGTTGAACTTCGCTGATAGTATTCGACTCCTTAGAAGGAAATCTGTGAAAAGAAAATTGATTTTTTACTGTGTGAAAGAAATAAAAACTTATCAGAAAATATTATAAATTGGTTGTTGGTGAAATACGGTTTATGTAAAATAGGTTGTACATTAGTAAGGTCAAGCCACTAAATATTGTGATCTGACCTGAATACTTGTAAGATATTTTTAAAATGTTTTAGAATTATATTCAAAGTATTTTAGTAAACGTTTAAAATGTATTGGAAAATGAACGAATGGTATCTAACTTTTGACATTACTGCTAATGTCTGCGATTTTTGTAAAAAAAATTGCGAAATCGTATTGAATATTTGTACATGTATACATACGAATGGACACTGTTTGGATCAATCTTTTACGAAAACTCGTCACAATCACTGGTGGCCGTTTTCACGATATTAAATGTCATTAATTTACAATGTACTTGTAATGACTTTTTAACAGTGTTAAATAATAATAATATTAATAAAGAATGCTTATTTTGTTGAGACTCAAGACTTAAGTTGTACAAAAGTTCTTGACGAAAGCATTAGGAATTGCTCTGTGGTTTTGTAAAATACCTGATCCTAGAAATTGACGCCAACAGTTCTCGAATCACATACTTTGCGTGATTCTTACATTTGTGAATGCAAGATATGTGAAAAATTATCAATAGTAGCTATCAGTAATAATCCATTTGCGTTCTGAACTATCGTTCAACACTGACATTACTCCGGTAGAGCCGAAGTTCTGAACTGAATTTATTATTTGAATGAAATATTAGTTCTTGGAGAATAAAATGTAGAAATGTTACTAGATGCTCTGAAACACTTCGTGTGTAGTAAATTTTGACGTTTAACTACATTTACCGTGAAAAACATTTGAGTGACCTCTCTTTGGGATGTCATTTTCCCTTTTTTGTTTGGTTGTACTTTTGTATTGTATCTTACGTTCTCTCTCCTGTTTGAAGGATCGAAGATCAGATTGACCAAAGGTATCAGCGAATTGAAACGACCAAGATGGTGACTACCGGACGACCATGGAATTAGTCAGGTTTGTAGTGGAGCAGGTGAGGTGCTCCTTTTTAAAGTAGGCCTTATTAATATATTCAATAAAGGTCCCATTCACAAAAACAAGAGTTAATACAATTATAAAAATGACCAATTGTATAAAAAAATTATGAGAATGGGAAGACCGCTGGACCTTCGCCATTAATAGGGAGGGTTGACAAACTCCTCCGATAAGAGAGCTCTCACTTTTCCAAATTTGGCACTACAACCCTAGGCCTAGGCTAAGCAAAGGATTGATACATAGGATAAGAGAAAGGGAATTTTTTCCCCTTTAATGTACCTCAGCGAGACTATATTCACAGTCTCCGTGTAGTGAGATACTCGTCAATGTGGTTCCATGATGCCATAGCGCGGCCGCATTCGTGCGGCAGGGTAACCCGTGGTAGAAGGGGTGTAAGGGAAACATGGCGCAGCGGCCACGATGGCAGGAGAATCCGGTCTCTCGTTCGTCGATTGTCCCTCCGACTCCTCCGCAGATTCCAGAGTCTGTCGCCTCTGCGGCTCTTGCAGCACCGCCACGCCGTCGGTATTGCGTGTTGTTTGAGATAAGGATCTTCTTAAGTGCGGCAGGTTGAACATGAGGGCCAAGGCTAGACCTTCCTCGACTGGCCAGAGGTGCAACATGGCTAGCAGATGCAGCGTGCGCCACAGCCAACGCGCCGGTTTTAACGCGACGGTGGAGCTACCGCTGGAAGATTGCTTGCTCCTAAGCACCACGCCAGGAGCCGCTTGCACCGCCGTTGCAGCCGCCGCCATGGCATCGGCCGACGGACGCGACCACACAAATACCATGCAAGGAGGATTCACTGTGTGCAACAAAGTATAGCCTCATTAAACTAGAATTGTGTTTGTGTGTGTGTGTGTGGGGGGGGGGTAGGTAACGTCGTTGGTATTTAATACTCGATTGAATTCTGGAGTTTTGCGTATGTAAAGTAACCAGATTTAGCAAAAAGAAGAAAAAAATGAAGGAACCCTGTAAACTAGCATTATTTTGTCATGCATGCCACTGAAAAGGAATTCTACAGTTTTTCAATATAAGATTTTTACTTACTTTACTTTCATTTTATTTCAATTTTAGTATTTTTAAACCTATTCAATATTGTTATTCAATTTTAATTCGTGCATAACCTCTAAATATTCACCACCAACCAGGTTTAGGGTTAACTTGAAAGTAATTCTTTGCAAATCCTCTTAAACAAATAATACATACAAAAAATTTCATTAAAATGGAAATTTTATTTATTATAGAACCGAAGGTTATTGTATTTACTCTAAATCTCACACATTAAAGAATAACACCGCGTCGTCAGAAGAAAGATTATCGCATATCGAAACACGTACTTTACAATGGAGCGTTCTTTATGAAATAAGTAATTTTATTTTACCCAATTTCAATATATTTTCTAACTGCGTCTTAACTATGGAGCTGAAGAACCCTACGCAAGCATGAATGAAAATACAAATTTGACACTCCTTGACTTCTTCTTAGAATAGTGGGTGTCTTAAGCAAAAATTGACAGTATCGTTAAAAATTTCTTTTGTTCGCACGTTTGTGTAATAATTTATACAGTTCTTCAGTTCCTAATCATGTCGTGGTATTGGTCGAACCAGATTGATAGATAAGTGAGTTTATCGGAATGCAATTCGGAAGAAATTGAAACAGAAAAACCGTCGTCAAGAATAAACAGAGTAACATTATCCTGTTTATGAAGACAAGTAGTAAGACGTAATACATTTAGAGTTACCCTCAAAATACTTCCTCCGACCGCCACCAGATTAATGAGTTGAAATTTAGTATCAGAAAAGAGTATATCAATGGGGTTTGCTAAAATTTTGCACATTTCACTTTTGTAATGATTTTTTCGTGACAAAAATGGAATCTAGGTTGCTGAAAGTCATTCTTTTTTCAAAAGAAGCAATTTTGTACAAAGAGAATATTTTAAGGGGAAATGTTTTTGGAATGCATTATCAGAGTTAATTATTTACGTCTGACACTTTTATCTAATTTAATATTGTAAAGTATTAATTTTACATTACTAATATAATAATGTAAGTGCTCATTCTGTATTATCGTTTCTGTAAAATTTTGCTACAATTTAATTTTAGCTTTGTCAATATATATGTCAATGTGTAATTCTTCGACCTTAGACTGTTATTAATGTGATGTTTTATAGATCTCCTTTGCTCATTGTGTAAAACCGATAAGGTCCTTTCTTGGCTCCTCAATTTTAACTTTAAATCTAGCACAGCTCCTCTAAAATTTATTATTTTAATATTAACTAATTAATTAATGAAGTGGTAAGTACAGCAGACAATATGGTTTGAAAGTGCTACTATTAAAGATATTTTTATGTATATTTGTAATTCAATCGAATTACCACCGCCGAGCTGAGCGTGGAGTTGCGCTGCGTCCCAGCAATTTCCTGTCAACGCCACCGTATTACCATGGCGCCGACGCCGACGGGAGCTGGAACATACATAACACAAACGAATAAGGACTAATTGTCAGAACACAGACAGGGATACATACTATGGTGTAAGCACAGTAATATCATATAGTCGCAACAATAAAGGCAAAAACTGGCACCTTCAAGTGGTGAGCGAGTATCACTACGTTTTCATGAGTACTCGATATTCTTGATCGTACTGTTGATTATCGTACGTAAAATACTGAATGTGGGGTCTACGAGTATAATCAATATGGGGTCGTGGGTGAATATGATACAGTAGTGGTCTTGGATACAGTAGTGTTTGAGCTGATAAGAGCCACTACCTACAAAGGCAGTGGTTTGTTTCTTTTACTCGCCGGCGAATAGAGGCGCAGCCGTCGCTAGATGCAAGATCAGCATAGGGAATTTGTGTGGTCTGCCGAGACACTATGATATTAGTCAGGCGTGTAAGTACCGCAGTTCCTTTAAAGCAATTTCTCCAGAACGTCAGGATCTGAAGAGAGAATTGAAACGAACTTTAACGAGGTATGGTTTGCAAAATTATGCTTAACAATGTTTACGAAAAATTGAAGTAAATAGTGACGTTAATCTCATTAGCGAAAAAATGCTTTCGCACTAGTTTGTATCAGTAGTATAATAAAATGAAATTGTGTTTAATTATGAGCGTTCACTTCTCGCCCAAATGTGATTTGTATTCGTATAAAAATTGGTGGAAGAGACTAGTTACGTACATTTCCTTAAAAAACAACAACAAACTATTAGACGAATATTCTCAATATAGTGATCCATGCAGTGAAACGATACAAAACAAATATCTGCGTTGTAATTCTTTCCAATGTTCCCAAAATTTTAAGTTGTTATAAAAATGTGAAGTGGTTACAAGTTTTTCAGAAACATTTCTTTTGATGCTGACCGAAAATAAAACATGTTATTTTACAATAAAATACAAATAATTACAAATAAAGTTTTAAACTTTTTATCGATAGTTGAAAAAGCAAGTCGGGATAGATCAAATTATCATTATTTGTTTGTATGAGCTGTCTTAGGTAGATCATTGAAAAACGCGTATAGGTTTAAATTATTCACACGGGACATTAAGAAAGCCAACAACAACAAAATGTTTTCATTTCTTCTCTATTTTAGTTACAACTTTTTAAACTTCCCTGAATTGTCTATTTGCATGAGACATTTTCCTGTCGATAATCCTCATACAATGTTTCGAAATCACATTTTAGCTTCACAATTCTGAAAGTGATATGATATACTTCTA
Source organism: Laupala kohalensis (assembly GCA_002313205.1). Taxonomy (NCBI): domain Eukaryota; kingdom Metazoa; phylum Arthropoda; class Insecta; order Orthoptera; family Trigonidiidae; genus Laupala; species Laupala kohalensis. Next base: position 28,923 of record NNCF01139065.1, read on the forward strand.
TCTAAAATCTGACATTTTGTTTGGCGGACGTAGGCGTTTTAATATTGTTGTCCTCTTTAAAGACTCTGAAGACGAAGAAATCCATTGTTAAGAATAATACTTCTTTGTTACACATTTCCCTTGATTTGAAAAGTTTTAACTGACTGAACTAATTAATCATGTTACGTCGAATGAAAATCGGAGACGGGACCGGGGTTCGAACCCAGGACCTTGAGCTCTGCGCGCTCATGCGCCTACCGACTGCGCCATCACGTTCGCCACCCTGGCCCGTCTACCATAACTTGTGAAACCCAAAGATCTCTGAGGTGGTCTCGTAGAGACTAAACTCCTCATCTGAGGCGACTCCCTTAGGAAGTACTTTATTTGGGTAGTATTTTTCCATTTCTGGTTCACAAACATAGAAATCTCTTAGATTGCGGTGAACCTCACCGCCAGGTAACAGATTAATCATGTTACGTCGAATGAAAATGGGAGACGGGACCGGGNCAAGGTCCCGGGTTCGAACCCCGGTCCCGTCTCCCATTTTCATGCGACGTAACATGATTAATCTGTTACCTGGCGGTGAGGTTCACCGCAATCTAAGAGATTTCTATATTTGACTGAACTAACTAAAGAATATTCAAATGTTCTGATTTAGCAAAGAATAAACTAATTGCTACACTCCTTATGAAGACAAATATAAAATTTATATGACTCTGAGTTCATTTTACAAAGGACCAAAACACCTAAAAATATTTGTACCTTGCTCTTAAATTTTTATTTTTTGAAACTGTTTTAAGTACCTATAATGTGTAATTGTGTACGAAAATTACCTGAAGGTATTGTGCGAAAAATTGTGTTCAGTAATATGAAATTGTACAAAACAGAAACATCGTATTTTCTATTTATTCCATCAATGTATGGGCGGTCCTGAAGCCAGAAATTAATTTGCGATGGACTCCTCACCGAAAGGTTATTGATTCTCTTTTAAATTATTAGTCCTTAATACATTTTAAATTATTTCAAATGTTTAATTTATATTAATAATTAATTAACATATGGTAAAATAAAAATACTTTGTACAGATACTCATTGGCTATTGACTGTTGCTAATTCCTGGAGAAGTAATTCTTGTCTCTAAAAATTTCGTGTACTTCTGTTTTGGAATAATGGAGAAGTTATTTATCGAGTTCATAAAGTTAATGCGTTCTATTTACCTATTCCGATGACTGCGACTCCGGTGATGATGACTGCGATGCCCTTCGTGTCCATGGGAGTAGAGATGTTCGTGCGATTGTCCCAACATCGCCAAAGAGCGCGTCGTTGGAGAGGACGGGCTGTTTGGTGAACTCGCAGCCTTCCCACGCATGCTGTTTAGGGATTGGCTCGGTAACACGGTTTAAAAACTTCTCAGTAAGATGGTTCTTAAAAAAAATCAACTTTTTAAATTTGGACGGAGCACCCTCCCATTTTGTTTTATGCCTGAAAAAAAGATTTCCATAAAAATTCAGATTAAAATAACTTTTAGGGGTCACTACAAAAATGTAAAAAATTGACATTTTTATAACTTAAAGGCTGGTAGCAACCCATAAAATATTTTTTTAAATCTGGAATTTTGATGGAATTCTTGAAGACAAAATGAAACGTGAGGGTGTCCTGTCCAAATTTCAAAATGCGATATTTAAGAATCGCCCTTCTCAGATACTATGGTTTGGTAAACATCAAAATCTGGGTGACTACAGGGACCGTCACACAATAATATCCCTGGGTGTACCCTTAAGAAGTAAGTGTGAGTAAAACCAAAAACATATGCTTCATAACGTAAGAAAGTATTGGCTTACAAAGATGTATTTAAGCGCCGGGAACCCTTCTGTGTGCTGTATTGCCGCTGGGCGCTCACGTACAGGTCGTAACATTTGACTGCTCTGTGGAATGTTTTTCGCTGGAGCAATGCACAGCACTCGTACCCGACGACTATGAAACGAAAACTGACCCATTTCCCAGTAGTGCGGGAGCCGCTCTGCGACATCAAGGTAGAGTCAGGTAAAGGAGAATGTTTGAAGGTTTAAGGGTCAGCAGAGAACGATGTTTCCAAGTCAAACATATGCGTGTGGAGCATACGCAGACCTCTCCATCCTTTTCAACACAGGATATCGAAAGGGACTTTCTTGTGGGACGGTCCCCATAGACTTTATCGGTTGAAAATTACATACGTAGCTATTTCAGTAATATGGTAACTTAGCATTTCCTTTACGTCCCATACCGTAATTTTTCCGTTACCCAAGAGGAAATAGAAAATCCATAACATTGTGACTTTCATTTTGCTTCAGAAATGTTTGTTTTCGCAATTGTACACCAAATTAAAGTCCACTATGGTATTCAGGTGTTTTCTGATATTAAAAAAGTACTGAAAGGACACTACTCGGAAATTACACCATGAAAATCGTTTTCTTATCCCCAAATACTACTTTACTGTGATTTTAATCAAAATCGTATAACCGGTATCGAGAAAAAATCCAAAAATATATAACTCATAAATACCATTAAAGCTTACTTAATGTAGTAGGATGCAATTATTGCCCGCGTAACATTACAGGATATGATATGTATAGTGAAAAGTTTTCTATCGCTCTGAATGATGTGACCATATTTATGTATTTTGTCAATACGTAAAAGTATTCTATATGCAGTGTTCAACAAGGAAAGAATACGTTTCAACTTTTCATTTTAAGTTCATCAAGACACTCAAATAATCGTATTTGCATTCTTAACATCTGTTGTTCGTGACAAAGGTCCATAATTTTTGTAGATTTGTTCATGTTAACGCCAAATTGTTCGCAATAGTGATTTATTTGTTTCGAGGTCTAGAACAGTAACTTCACGAAATTTTTCAAATTCTCTTCGAACGTATTGAGAACTTAATGAGAAATTAATGAACTCTGGGAACTCAAGAGGTTACGTGGCTATTAGAAGATTAGAAAATGACAGTAATGATCTCCGGCCGAGTCCACCCGTGATCTCGCTTTAGTAACACAGCGAGTGTTTTCGTCTTCGAAGACGTCTTTTACTTCATATGACAGAAGCATCTTCAAGCGGAGTTTTCGTCAACGAGTTTATATGAATCTAGCTTAGCGTGATCATATATTTTTATGCAGGAATTGAAGTTTTTGAAACCTCATTTTTGTCTGGATCTAAACGTTGCTGTTCTAGTATTGTATATTTCCAATGAGTAATCTACCAGTAAACAAGACAATTAACTTCATTGTGTTTCTTCCATCGAGTTAACTCTGAATGCAATAAATGACTTATTCAATCGACTATTTAGGTGGAGGGGGTTCCTTAAACCGAAAAAGCTGTTTTTAGAATTGTCAGTCGGTTCGTCAGCGTGCAGCCGTTCTGAATAAACGAATGAGTCAACTTCTTTCATATTTCGTATTTAGAGTTGTATCTGCTTCGTGGCAATACACTTCAAAAATATTTGTATATAAAAATATATAATTTTTATTACTTATTTCAATACTTTATATGGAGATCAAATACTATTTTGAGTTGGATAATATGTATTACATCACCACTACCTGAACCCGTGGAAAAAATTGGATTTAACTAACATGTATAGATAAAATAACAGTTTAATTTATTCAGCAAGAATTTGAGCTGGATAGTATGGAAGATACTACTTTCCCCTATCTGCTAGTAGTAAACAAGTTTCACTCGGTTTCACATTCGGCATTAATCTGTAAACAGGAAATCAGAATAGTCATGAATAGTGTATGATAATGCACAACTCACGTTACTTTCGTACAATCTCTTACCAATATATCAGACGCGTCTGAGCTGTCATTTCTTAGAACTCAAGTAACTATTTTTCAAATAAATGAGACCAGTAACTTCTTTTCATGAAATAATTTTTAAATGCTATTATCTTGGAAATGAATAGGTGGAAGATGAAACAATAGGAAATCGTCAACATATCTTTTAATGCTTTTAAGTACGATACTTAATTTGCGTAATTTGCTTCTTTCGGTTACGCAGAAAAGGATAGCAAATAACGACATTTGCGTAATGTATATTTTGATGAATACTATTGATGAGAAAATTCATCGCATAGTCACCTACCGAGGTCTTAATTTCAAGAACTTGTACATATTTAAAAAAATTAATGTAAGCTGCTCTTTTCAAAATTCACAAGTTAAAAAACATTCTTCACGAATCAGAAAATACAACACTGTTGCAATAAAATACGCGGAAAATATTGTTAATTCTTCTCTTCGGTGAACATTGCCCTAACGAGTGTTGCTGAGTAAGATTTAATTGTTTAGTAGCAAAAGAAAAACTTTTGAAGAAGTGCTGAGTAATTACCTTTTATAAATTTTACTCAGACTGGTGGCGCACTACGCTTGTAATTTAGTCAATTGGCGTGTGACTAGCCTCTCTAAACCGCTCGATGAATCCTAATCGCCCCAGGCCAGTAATTTATAGGGACAAGTAACGAGTAAATAAATGTGCTGAGACCAAGGTATTTAGTCGAGTTGTGTTGTAAAATTGATACTCAAATGATTAAGTGGAGTCGATCCAGGGAAGTGGAAAGTAGACGGTCGAGTAGTATTCTCCAACCCACCTCACCAGTAAAGTCAAATATAGAAACTAACATATGATAGGAACCCCAGACAACGGCAGGAGCTTGTTACTCATAAATAAGACTACATAAATCTCTTAAATTACGGTTAACCACACTGCCAGGTAACAGATGAATTATGTTATTTTAATTCAATATAACAAAATTCAATATAAGACTACTTTGTAATTACCCCAAAGCAAAATTAATCATAATTACTATTCAACAAACGAATGTATGTATTTATGTTACAGATTGTAACAAGAACATTAGCCATAAAATATATATTAGCAGTTTTCAATTTAAAATGTTTATTTATTAATGAATTTTTACAAAATTAATGTCACTTATGATAACGAAACAAATGCACAAAAATTAATGAAAATACCACACTAAAAAACAATAAATGTTATGCCATCTTGATTGGCGTGTGTTTATATGTTTCAGATACATAGACATCTGAAGCAAACTGGTCCGACGGTTTAGTAGAGTTCATTAGTAATTCGTTACATTTCGTATATCTATCTTAACCACACCTGTCTTATGAGTGATCTCTGTTCCACAGCTGTTGAAAACCAACCAAACTTGCATTTGTAAACACACTCTCGCTGACTTCCTATTTTCTCGTTTGTACTTATTTCCTTGCTATCGAACTTTTTACTGGCGCACTGCGAACCAGCGTTTTAGTTGGTGTTCAAGTAAAGACTGCGGTGAACAGAGATCACTGATAAGATATACGCGGAGGAGATAGTTAAGATGTAGAATGATAATAAACTATTAATGAAATAATGTGTGAAGCGGACTACGAATGCTACTCGACCGTCTACTTTCCATTTTACTACATTGACAGCGTGGAATCGATTCTTCTCTCGTCCGAAGCAGATGAGGATATTTTAACTGGGGCTTCCTTCTCCAATTTCGATTCGGTACCTTACGTTCCCATTTACTCTCCCTCGCAATTTTTACATGCAAATCGTGGATAGGTGAAAGAACAGGATTCATAGCACTAAATATATAAAGAAGGTTAACCGTCTCCAATTTGAAGTAATAATCGGATGGGTGGTCCTTATGTTTATGGATTCATTTGGAAGACCCCAGTGTATGAGATATATTACAATAAAAACCAGTCACCAAAAATAAAAGCTTATCAGGAGGATAGTGTATTTCTACCTGACTATTCATTGATGAAAAATTCCATAGGAGTAGTCATGAACGTTGATCCGGAGGAGAGTAGTCATGTAAATCGAAATGTCTGGGAAGAGATGTTTACGTGTAAGGTGGTAAGAATAATTATACCATGTAGGCTTGGCTCCGTACAATTGTCGCCCCTTTCTCTAGTAGCGCACTTGATGGACGACACTGTAAGCCGGGGCTCTGTTTGGGTGCCTGTTTCTCAGATATTTAATTTTGCCGAAATAAATATTTTACATGCAGTATAATCATACCACACGTCGTGTACCGGAACCCGGAAAACTGGACTCGACCGGGATCGAACCCTGTCACTGGGGCTTGAAAGGCCACTGCTCAGTCATCTGCGCCAGTTTAAGTTTATGTTGGTCCAACGACTCTTCAAATGGGTCGGGGTGAAATCGATGAAGAGGGAGGAATGTCAATTTACACTCCCCGCAAACTTCTCTTATGGACTAATCAATAATTGCTCTCTCATGGCATATTTACATGTGCAATGTTTGAGAGGAAGTTGTATGCGAACGACGAGGTAATTCTGCCATCGGTGCCGCCGTCGTCACCGCGTTATCCAACTGCGCATCTTCCGAGGGATCCATGTCCGCAGAAGCCGCCGCCACCGCTGCCGCAGCGTCCGACGTTTCCATAGCAGCACTCACAGCTGCGTCCAACGCCGCCTCCGCTGCGGCTGTCGCCGCCAACGACATGTTCTCCAAGAAGGGTGCATTCGCCTCCTTGTTATCTTGTGTTGTCATAACCAACTGAAACGTTTCATAAACAGCATAGGGATGGGAAATATGGTGCAAATCTTTTATTTTGTGTCAGGCGCCCTAAATGTCAAGTTGAAAGCATCAGGTGAAAATGTTACAATTTCTTGCTACGGATTAATCACTAGCCTACCCTTTTTGATTTCAATCCCGTTCAACAAACAATGTAGAATATCCTGCAAATGCTAGCATATTCATCATAATAGGATTGTCTAAAATTGTTTGATTCAGTTCATGCAACATTTAAACATGAGCATTGTGTTAAAATATATCTCAGGAAATCTTAAGAAACCTCTATAGATCATAATTCGGGTGGTTACTAGATTCACACCCAGGCTGCTCTGTGAGTTCCGTCTTCATGTTCTTGTGAAAGATTGGTAAGAATTTTCGTATTAATTTGATTGGGCCATTTATTGAGTTTCTACTACTCTTATGAATTTCCCCTTGATCGATAAAGAAAACGACTGAAACCTTCCAACAGTATAGCTTAACAGAGAAATCAAATTGGACTTATTGATGAAAATACACACCGCGGGAAAATAGATTACTATAGTAGCAACCGTGGTAGTGAGAGGAAGAATTCATTTTCGTTCCCTCGGCTACACTACACGTAGCTAGGCTTTCAGTTGGGATTTCCCTTCCCCATTTGAGAGAAATATCTGTCTGAACCAGCAAATTCCCAACAACCTTTCCTTGCTTTCTTCCCATGAGATTTTTCCTTCCATCTAAATTTGATTAGTTTAAATAGATAAATCGACCTCTTTATTTCTAAGCAGACAGTCTTATGTTTTTAAAAACATCACATAAAACACATGTAACACATAATATAATTTATTGTTGACCCCTCTGAATTATATTTAAATATAATTTAGCAGACGTTAAATTACATCAACTTAATTTGATTGGGTTAAGGTTGGGCCCCGTCATTAGCGTACCTTTCCCTAATGAGTCGCGGGGTGGAAGTCTCATATCACTCACAAACCTGTATGCAGACCTACAAGTACACTACCATCGCACCAACTGAATTTAAAAAACGTAGAAATTTTAGTAGTTTTTAGTAATACGTTAGTATTTTATTTATTTTCCTCTAATGAAAATGTTTTGGAGAATATTTAAGTTTTACGTTTATGTGATTCATTTGAAGTTCTTTACAGGACTAGGCCCCGGGCGGACCGCCCCACCTGGCTATGCTACTTGGTCTCGCGGTCTGAACTTCGTCTAAAATGAAGACTATAATTAAATGATAAATCAAATCAGCCTCGTGACGCAATTAGTAATATGTATTCCGTCAGCAAAAGCAATTCTTGCAACACACTTTACTTATTCTTAATGGATACACTTACTCCCGTTCCATTTTTCGAGATCTGAGAACTTGAGCGGCGATTGCCGGATTTCGGTTGGGGTGCGCGTGGGGATTGCCATTTGAGTGGTGATTGCGAGTGGTTCAGAGAAAACATGGGTGTTTTGGCTGTTTCCAGCTTTGAAGGGGCATGCATCCAACCGTCACTGGCGACGGTGCCTCCTGAACGGCCAGTGGTGTGGATTGAGGCTGCGTCTGATGAAGAGCGCACGCCAGAATTATCTTTGCGGCTGGCACTTGCTGCGAGCGGCATGGCCGTTTGGCGATTTGATAAAACGCGTTGCGTGCGACTGCGTGCGCGGTGAACCTGCAAGAAAGATTTCTAAAGAGGATTTCGAGGGAAACGTTGGCTTCAACTCTCAGAATTTATAACTGTGAAGTAAGGGTATACGTTGCGCAGCAATATGGAAAAAGTGTTCCGTAAGTACCACATGTCAGTGCCAAAAGTCAGTGTCACTTGCCGAAACGGTTTTAGGGGGTTTCAGGACTGCAGTCCTCTCCCATCGAGTCAAAATATTCGTTATTTCAATTGAAGTAACACGGAAATAAGATCAATTTGATGACAAACTTCATATTAAAGGAACGCGTAAATGCACGAGTTGTTTGTTTCACTGTTCTTCCCATTTCTGTCGCACGAGAGCAGCATGTCCAACGTCCAGCATCCACTTCCTCCCGCGGACAGCCAGGAAATACTGCTTCATTAAACGATAGGACGCATGATTTTTTCGCTCCCTGTTTTACGCACCCAGAACGTGACCCGCCGGGTAGTCCACACATAGTGGAATACGATACGGTGTGTCATTGCGCATCGAGATGGAAGGGGACGTTGGACAGCCAATGAAACGCAAGACATTCTGAGAGGGAAGTTGACGGTGTTCTACAGACTTAAGTAATACATTTTACTGTGTTGTAGATACGATCGGCGAGAAGTGATATGCGAATACGCCAGCTCCGAAAAATGACTTGATTATGATTGGCTTGCACTGCGCATGCTCGGGACGGGCACATCTTATCTTATTTCACTAAGCAGTCCACATACTATTCTCTGTACAGCTTAGGAGAATGTAGACGTTCTCCATAGATACCTTCCAGAGACAGTACACCAAAAAGTGTGTGTTCTCAATGTCTAGTTTATATGAAAAACGAGTGTTTTTTATTTGTATCATTGTTTTACGTTATAGTGAATACTTATCCTTCGGTTTTTCGTTAATGTGCATGCAACTTCCCTCTTCAACAAGTGCACGAGCCGCCACTGGTCACTAGCAAACATTAGACTTTATTTTGCCTAGCGTTGTAATAGTCAGTTGCGGACTTGACAAGTACGTTGTAACATAAGACAGTTGATACTAGCAGTTATTGGATTCTTATTTGATGTTATGTTTGTTATCATAGACCTAGCGGTCTTATGTACCGGTAGGGGAAAACGAAGTTTGGGATATCTGTCTCTCTCCCACTTCGACTTGGTTGGGGCAATTCGACTCCCCTCTCTGACTGCTGACTGCTGCTATGCTCCGAGTCACGTTAAGTTTGCATAAAAAATCAACATGGCTGCCTCATGCACATTGCCAACTTCTACGAAATAAATGGTAGTAACACGCTTCCGTTCGGATGACGCCTGTAATGCCATTCGCCTCGACTGATGTTAAGTGAGGTTAGAGTCCAGTAGTTTCATTAATGAACTTCCTATGACGATAACGCAAGAAAAAAACATTCATTAGGTTGCGAATCATATTTAAGTATAAATATCAAACGTTACCGCTAAATATAATTAAAAAACTATTTAATAGTAATTATTACAATTTCATTAAATGAACCTTAAGACAGACCACAGAATACTAATTGAGATAGTGAAACTAACTGGGCTGAAACAAAGTGTCGAAAAAAACATTTTGTTATTAATCTAAAAGTCACAAAATTCTTTTAACAATAACAATGAGCACCCACTTAACACAGTATTGTTACTAATAACTTTGTCAAAATCTCTTTTATACTTAATATGGCACGAAGTGCTATTAAGAAATCAAGATTAATTATTTGATAACACTTTTGAAAGTTTGGGACAATCTATATACGAAGGATTGAAACAAGGAAAAGTGTCGCTATTAAACAAGTAACCAGGAAGCACCAACACAATCGTCCCACAAACAAGTCGCAGGAAGAACACGATCATATGATCTGAACACATCGGCGCACACAAGCACGAAAGGTGATGTTCTGGTTGGCAACATATTTAACTTTCTCAAACATCCGGAATCACTACCAACGTAAACGCGAAGAACACTACATAATTATATCATTCTCCTTATAGATCGGCGTAAAATGATTGCGTTGGTAATACTGTGTACTAACCTCAAACCATTTAAACTGGAAGTGAATAGTTAAATAAGTAATTTACCATTAAAAAGTGCAGTTATCAATCATATATGATCACAACTACGTATGCGGAGAAGAATAAAGTGATTTACAGTAGCTATCTTACAATAAACATATTAAGTCAATACCTTTCCGTTCATGTTTATTTTTCCTGGGTCCCTTCCATGCAGACTTATCTGACTCCAAGTATAACTCTCTTTGCCAAAGAGTGCCGTATCATTCGGGAATCGTTCTATAAAATTCCCTCACCAATAGCGTAAAATATATTTTTAAATTGAATCTCTTCAAATCCGCGGTTAACCCCTATCTACTGTACCACCGCTTCAACAATATAAAAGAATCTATTGATTTTAATATAAGTAAAACATTTGATAGGAAATAGAAACCAATTTTATTTTTTACTCATGCTTTTAAATAATAAATACATCAATTGATTCTATATTGTAATGCATCATTGGTCTTGTGTTTTCGAAATAAATGATTAAAGTTTAAAACTATTTTCCTGCGTGCTAATATTGTTTTTTATTATTAATGTAAGTTTGCTTTTTATCTGAACTCAACCTCGGCACTGTTGTGTACATTAACTCTGTATCTTCATCCTGGTTCGGGGTTTTCTCCGGTTTTCCTCCGGGTAGATGTGGATTTTATGAAAAGACTCTAGACTCTTTCCTAGGGGCGGTGGTCTTTTGTAATAATTAATCTCGAATTTAGAGTCATTTTAATAGTTACAATTTAGAAACAATATATATCGAACAATCTATAGTTTGATAATAATACGTGCTTGAGAAATAACTTTTTCGTGTTTGACTACATAAAAATTTGATGGTGTTTTGTTGATACTATAACACGTAGCTTACTACTTTATTCTTGTCTCAGGAGCGTACAGAAATGTTAATTTAACCTGTCTTAGGTCCCTTGATCGGAGTTGATGGGATGGTCCCTTGCTTGCTTCCGGTGAGTAAATTTACTTATTGCCCACTCGTTGTCATGCGTAATTTGAAACGGATTTTTTGACAACAAATTTATTATTATTAAAGAATCAAACACCAACATCACAATATCCAATAGTGTTGTTACCTGGTCAAGAGTATTTAAAACGACATATTCCGAAAAAATTTCTACAAATTTCATCTCACATCGGTCTATTTTCCCAGAAGTGTGAAAATGTATGTCCTCAATAACTAAATTGTGTTTTGATTGCTTTAAGCTCATATTACCACGGTCCGTTGCTTGTAATCATGTGCTCTGTTACACATAACACGCTTTTTGTATCAAAAGCGAGTGCTTGTTAATTATTAACAGGGTGGGGCGTAATTATCAGAGTGCGCGACGAAGGGTGGAAAGGAGTTTGTATTCCTAAATTTTGACTAACATTTCATGTATCTAACGGAAGTGTGTTACGAAATTTATGCATTGTTCCACCTAAAGGTGTTGGGCAAGAAATGTTCAATTATGTTTATAAAGAAGATACCATTCTCATCGGAGTTCATCAATTTTCAAACTCTCCTGGTTACGAAAAAGAGAAACATTTGCAGGATATATTTCAAAAAAATCATGCTACCTTTTACTTAGTTTATTCCGTGATATCGCAATACTAATTTTTTAAATTATAGAACATCAGCTTTAGAGTAACGTTAATCATTTTGAAAACAAAAAAACTATAATTTTTACAGTGATATACACACTATGAAAAGGGTATCTACAGAAATCTGAAACAAAAGCGTTGTTCTAAGTACTCGCAATACTTCAACTTTCTTTTCTTTCAAAAGCCCATGTACTTCTCAGTCACCGGTATCTCCGTGGACTACATGTATCATACATGTTTGTGTTCGTGCGTAGTTAAATATCATCTAAAGAATCTCATATAT